>PVJO010006785.1:0-86437 GCA_004026905.1 Hystrix cristata
AGCAGCCAGCCCTGTGTTACAATTGCCTGTTAGTCAGCATCCCTCTCCCGCCTCAGGATCTGCATTCCTTGGGGTAGGAATGGCGGCATCCGGCTCTGTGCTCCTTGCATGGCCATTTATCACTGTGCCTGGGTCTGATTCAAGAATGTGCAGGGTGCTGGATGGCCCAGGTCTGGGGTAGGACAGGAGTGTGCCTAATGGTGATGAGAGGAACATGTGCAAGTGTCCCAGACCTGGGGCGAAGGTAATTATTAGCACTAACAATTAGAGAAATAGTAGGTTAAACATAGTCCCTGGAGACAAAATTCGACCACAGCCATGAGACCTTGTACGATTAGCAAACATCAGATGGAATGTGAACGTGCTTTTGTTTTTTGAGACAAGGCCTTGCTATGTAGTTCAGACTGGTCTGGAACTTGCCATGTAGCTTAGGCTGGTCTCCAACTCAGAACAATCCTCCTGCCTCAGCCTCCCAAGTGTTGGGGTTACAGCCATGTGCCACCACACCAGGCAAGAATGTGAATGAGACGGAGTCCTCCTTCAGGAAGGCCCCTCAGTGGAGGCCTGCGGCATCGAAGGCCATGACAGAGCCCCAGGCATGCAGGACACGCCACCTCTCCTGAGTTTACTTTTCTTGTACCTGGCTTGAGTTTCTCCACCCACAGGTGTCCCTGATCACCCTGCTGTTTGTATCATTCCTGGGCTACTTGCGGTTCACAGTGGGCTGCTTCTGACTTAATTGGATTGAAACTGCTGCTTAGTGACTAGCTTAAGGAAGAAAAAAAAAAACCCAAATAAACATGAGCATAAGAATATAAAAGGTTAAGCAAAGACAATAGAGAGAAACTTAACACAGCCCTGCAGGTGTAGCTCTCACTGATGTAAACACTGAGCTATTCCGCAGGTATGTGTTCTCTATAGAAAGGTTACCAGGCCTCGCACCTGGGTGGGGCTGGATGTCGCCCAATCTCTTTCACAGTGTGCACTGTGCTCCCTGTACATCAGCCCAAATTCAGAATTCAGTCTGTGGAACCACAAAGGATATATGCACTCAGCCTGTTGTGTCCAGGACCGAGAATTATAAACATGGACAGTGTGACAGAATCATATCGTAACATCACCAGTATGCTCAGATGTCCAGTGATGCTAGGTTTTTATGGCCGGAGGACAACCCACTGAGCCACTTGTTTTATTGATGTAGAGATAAATTCTGATTGGAAGAGAAATTCCATAAAATGTACTTCCATGGTTTCTATCCATTGAACAGAGTTTCAAAATGGTATCATAGCTGGGCACGGTTTTTGTACAGCCAGATAATATTCCACACACATAACAAAAGTGAACATGATTTGCAAAATATTGTATTAGTGCTATGGACCTGTTTGGCTTGTTGGACCTCTTGAGTAAAGGGCTGGAGGCTCTTCCCAGGCCAGCAAGTCAGGTAGCATCACAGGGGAAGATTTGTATCTGCAGCATGCCTTGGCTCCAGGGATCTGGACAGATCAGTTTGTATCCTGAGATGCTGGGCTCCTGCTGGAGAAAACAGAGATGGACTCCAGGGTATTTATATAATGAAACCAGGTGGTAGCTGCAGCCATTCATGGAATCAGCCACGAGGTTCCCAGCCCTCGGCTCCAGTGGAATAAGTGAGATCATCTTCATTGGGGAATCTTTGCCCAGACACTTCTGCCCCACCCTCCAGAAGGAAATGATTAGGAAACACTACTCTTAATTAGCTTTTAATTCCTCATCTCTAGAACAGCATTTTATGAGACAAGAAGAATTGGATTAAACTATATATAACTATTTAATGGAGTATAAATACAATTATCATTGGCAAACACCCACTAAGCTGAATTTAACAAGGATTTAATCCCAGCAGAAAGGATTAATATAATTACTACTTTAGAACTGGCAAGACCATTAATCCAACTCATTCCACAGCCCATCTTTGCCTACCAATTATATAAGATGAATCTTTCTTAGAAGTAGCACTCATCTTTTTTCATTTTTTAATAAAAACATGGAATTGCATTTCAATGGCTCCTTACAATAAGATATTAATTATATATCAAAACCATATATAATTGATGTGTATTATCAATGTATATAATGGTCAAATAGACTCAATATAAAAATGATCTCTGTCACATAAATATTTTGATCCTATTTCCCCATACATAATGCAAAGCATTTCCTTCTCCCCCTTTGAGTTCATGTGATACTATGTAGAGGGCTCTCAAGCCAGATGAACATGGTTTAAGTCCTTCCTTCTAATGCATACTAACAGAGTGATGCTAGCCTTAGTTTACATCTCCGTGGTGATGAGGATAATAAACAGTACTCAGAGAAGTACTTCCCAGAGAAGTCAGGAGTACAAACTAATGCATATGGTGCAGGGGTTCTTAAGGCTGAGCACACAGCCTGTGATTCTGCAGGCCTGGATTGCTCCCACCTGCCCAGGTGATGCTGGTGCCTCTCGCTGGGGGCCACACTTTGGGAACCACTGACCTAGACATGGGCATTCAGATTTGCAGCAAATGTGGCGCCGTTCCTTTCCAAGTCAAGCCCCTTGACTAAGAAAAAGGCAGCCACCAGCAAAGGAGAACACATTTACACAAGAAGGAGCTTTCTGGGCTTGAGTGTGGCAGGCTTCTGAGAGGTGTGCCAATGACTGGTATCAGGGAAGTGCTCAGATCAAGGAGACGTCTGGGACTCTGGAGCGAGATGAACCTGACTGTAAATCTCAGCTTTGCTCACTGACCTTGTGTAGCCCAAACCTTGAACTGTCTTCATAGTCTCAACAAAGGCGGCTCCTTAGGAAGGCTGTTTTGAGAGTTAAGTAAAAGAACTGGGGCTTTTCCTCTCCAGAAGAGAAGAGGAGACACCAGGAGGGAGGCCTCGTGCAGAGCCCCGACAGCTCCTTCTCGGTTGGGAAATGTGCAGCATGCTGTAAATCACCTCGGTCTTGCCCGGCACAGAAGGCAGTTTTGTATGTTGGCTGCTCCACTGCCCTGTAGTTGGTGCAAAGTGGGAGGTTAAGTGTTTGTCCACTTACTGATATGAATATATAAGAACCTCAGCGTGACCTAGTATTTTTGCATTAACAAGATCCCTGAGATGTTGGGTAAAATCATTTTAAGTCTGTTTCACTGCAAAAGGATGTCCATGTCATCATTCAACCACCATGTAAAACTACACGGAGGATTAGGAGGAATACAGGAAAATGTAAACAATTTACATGTTCAATGGGTGATTATTCTTGATCACTTTGATTTCCCTTCATGTTATTGGTGTAATTTTTAAAAGTATCAGAAAAAGTGACTGAGCTGGGCCTGGTGGTATATGCCAATTATCTCAGCACTCTAGGAGGCTGAGGAAGGAAGATCACAAGTTTAGCAACTTAGTGAAACCGTGGCTCAAAATGTATAAAAGAGCTGGGGATGTGGCTCACTGTGAAGGCCCCGTGTTCAGTCCCCAGTACCAAAATAAAAAGGTTGATCGCCTCTTCATAGTTAAGAGCACAAAGCACGTGTCACCCATCAGCAGCGTGTCCCCTTAACCACACGAAGGATGTTGTAGGCATCAGGATTTTGAGACCCTTTCACGTGAAAGGAGCAGGAATTGGGTTTAACAGGTTGCTTTATTTTCTTAACCACCAGAAAGGACTTAGGATGTCTGTTTGGAACACAACGTTTCTTAGAAAAGAAAATCAACACAGCCAAGACATAAAAGAAATGAGACAGGGCTGGGGATTTAGCTCAGTGGTTAGAGTGCTTGCCTTGTAAGCACAAGGCCTTGAGTTCAATTCCCAGCACCAAAAAAAAAAAAAAAAAAAAAAAAAAAAAAAAAAAAAAGAAATGAGAGAGCCCTCTCACAATCATGCTGTACAAGTTTTTGCCAGCATGGCCACACCCTTCCCATTTTGAGTGTTTAGCTTCCTCAGCATTAAAATGAATTTTGCCCATTCTAGCCACGACGTGGGGAATCATTGGTAAACTCTATTATAAAAATGTGTAAACATACACAACAATACAAGGAATAGTGCACTAAACCTCCTGTCCCCATCAGCCAGTTTCAACAACCAACATATTACACAAACTCAAAGTGAGACAATTTAAAATGTGTAACAAATCTCTGTTGACTCTATACTGCTCAGAAACGAGTAGCTTTCTTCTTTTCAAAGGAAATGCACAGTTCCAGTAGTCCAGAGTAAGTCTTTCTACACGCCCCTGTAATAGTGATTTGTTGAAAGGGGAAAATATTTTCATCCAGCACACACTTTTAGGACATACCATATGAACCAGAGTGAATTTTTCTTTTATTAAAAAAAAAATCAACAAAGTTAAATGTCAAGTCACACAGGCATTAGAAGCAAGAGTCAGAATTCTGCTAAAGATTTCCATTGCAGTGGCCCCCCTGTTCTTGTAGAGGAAGGGGGAAGGTGTATAGGACTAAGCAGTAGATTGGACAGTGGGACAGGCTGTGCTAGGTGCTGCATTTAGGGGTACATTTTCCCATCTCCTCTCCATAGCGAATATTCTGCTTCCCCTTAAAAAATACAGTTGATGACCTTACTATAAATCCAATATGGTTTGCTTTGTTTTGTTTGCTTGTTTTGAATGTGAGCTAGATTTTGTTAGGCCAGGCCACAGGTATTTTGGGGTGTATTCGTTACAGAAGCTAGTCCTTATGTAATACATCATCTGACTCCTATATGTACATGTTGACTCCAGAATAGAATCCCACATTTCTCACAAACTGGCCGTGTGCCCCATACGTTTCTGCACCCAGTATAACACTTAACATGGGGCTGAACACATCCTTTTTAGATAGTAAACATCTTTGTTTATAAAACCAGCGTATGTGTGAATATGGAATTGACATGAAGATATTTTGCATTCAGTCAAATCTGTATGTATTTTTTATTACTGTTCTCATAGATTCTCTTTTGTTGGGTTCAGTCTTGTTAATTTTTACATATTTAACTTAATCTGTGAGGCTCCGGCTACCCAGTTCTCTTGCTTTGCATATGGCTTCTCTGATTTTGTAGGGTGGCGTGGAGGAAAGTATGGGTTATGCAGTAGGAAAGGCCTGTTTTCATTCTCAGCTTGGTCAACAGCTTGTGTGACCAACCTGATCCTAAGTTAATTTTGACTTTTAAGACATAAGAGAATGTTGGAAAGGTGCTTGAGAGTTTATTAAAAAGTAAGAATTGTCTGAATTCAGCTTCATCCCATGAGATATATCTGGAGAATAGTGACTCTTGCATGGTGTGCTAATGTTTCCTTTCTCAGGGATAATTTCTGGGTGGCACCAGGATATGAGTTTTAATGAACTTTGACTTTATAAAAATTATTTATGTTTTTTACAGAGCTGGGGATGGAACCCAGGGCCCCACACGTGTGAGGCAGGTGTTCTACACTGAGCGACACCCTAGCCCAAGTTGGACATTTTAAACACTTCACACTGTCCAACTAAGAGTAGCAGGATAATTGAAGATTATAAGCCATGTGTGAATGTCCTATTTTCTTTTTTCTTTTAATGAGTGTTTCAAACTCCAGCCCTTGTACTGTGTAAGAGGGGCTAGCGCCCAGGCTAGAAGAGTATTTTCTAAGTCCTAGCCGCTGCCCTTCATTAGCTGTTTGGCTTTGGACATGTCACTTAAGGTTTCTGGGCCTGGGTATCCTCCTCTGTAAAAAGAAATTAGGATAGGTAATCTCAGGAGAGGCACCCATATTGTTTTTGCTTTAACTTTGGGGTATTCAGTGAAAGGAGCAAAAATTTTGCAGGTGGACAGACTTAAGATTCATTTACCTACTGGCGCCAGCAACACCCCTATGTCAGTGGTGACATCTGGACCCCTGAGAAAAGATGCCTCCAATTTCCAAATAACCTACAAAAAATGCTGTATCCTTTCCACCTGAATGAGGGGCCACCCAGGCCGGGCCAGGCCAGAACAACGTGTCTCAGCGAGGGGTGTCCTGCCCACAGCCCCGCCAGCTTCCGTGTGTCCCAGCGGGGGCAAGGACAGGAAGGGGTGGGTCACATGGCTTAGACGCAGCCTCATTAACCTTCAGGGGTCCATGTGGAATTGAGAATCACAGTGGCCTGGAGAGGTTGGACCCCAATCCAGGGGTGGGGGCTTGAATCATGACTTCTTCTAACTTCTCATCTCAGACAAATCCTCCAGCTCTACAAATGTAGTACCTTCAACCAAAGAATGACAAGTACTAATCTCATGGAGGCTGTAGGGGACAGAGGGGAGGAGGACAGGGATGGGGAGAACTAAAGCATTAACTCTGACTAATAACTAGTAACTCTGTACCTATAGCTCTAAAGCCAATACCACCCTTCCAGCACAGGGAAGGTGCCCACCACCTGTCTTTCTGGGAAGGGTTTTTACTTAAGTAGAAGATGCCTAGAGACTTAGAGTGGCTAATTTAGAATGACCAAGTGAGTTGGTGAAGTGGGATGGGTGATTTTGTGTTGAAGTTGGAAGGTAGTCTCATGATTTAAGATTAAGGAAACCAGCTGGATGTGGTGGCACACACCTGTAATCCCAGCACTTGGAGGCTGAGGTGGTAGGATTACTGTGAGCTCAAGGCCAGCCTGGGCTACACACTGAGTTCAAGGCCAGCTTGATTTACATAGAGAGACGCCGTCTCAAAAAACCAACAAACAAACCAAGCTTCACACCCAAGAGGCTCTGTCTGATTTGTAGATGGCTCAAGGGTTTTTCCCCCTATAAAGTGAACATCCCCGTCACTGGTATTGATCTGAAGATGTCCACATTCAAATTTCTAAAATAGTGAAATAACTATTGCACAAACGAAGACACCAGTATTCAAATCCTTAAATATAAAGCCCTGAACATCTGAAAGCTGGGTACCCTGGGCTGCTTCTGCAGGTCCTAAATGACCCCGAGCAGCAGAAGAATGGAAGGGGCCAGCATTTCTGTGAAGTCTCATGTTTTATTTTATAAATTTATGTAAATCCTGTATGTCTGTCCATGCAATGATATTCTTAAACTGCTAAACTATTACAGAAAACTAGACATATTGGAATTGAACAGATTATGAATTTTCATACTGTTTTTTACCTGCATGGCCAACACAAGACCACCATGTTCCCAGTGCTCCTGGAAGCCTGTCTAGAGGAGCCCTTCCGGTCACTTCCCAGAGCAGCCACCATTGTGACCCTGTAAATTGGATATTTGTGTGTTGTTGTGTAACTTCTTTTTCTTTTGTTTCAATGGCTTATTAGTACCTGTTTGAAGTACATAATGATTGCATTTATTGTGCCGAGTTAATACACATACATAACCAATCTTAATTCTTTTCGTCCCCTTCTCCTCTCATCCCTCCTTGCTCTCTCCAACTCTTGTTCCCCTTCCCATTTGTAAAAACTCTTACTTCCATTTTTTCAATTTTCTCTCATTAAAATCCTTTTTCCCTTTCCTTCCTCCCCTCTCCCTCTACCTCTTGCTCCCCTTTCCATTTGAAAAAGATCTTCCTATTTTTTATTTTGCTCTTTATAGTTTGGTTTTCTCATATGCAATATTTAAACTTGTGTATCTGATTTATTTCACTTAACATTACAGTCTCAAGGTGCATCCATTTATCTCAAAATGCCTCACATTTATATTTCTTTGTGGCAGAGTAGTACTCCATTGTACATAAATACCACATTTTCTTTATCCATTCATCTGTCGACGGACATGTAAGCTGCTTCCAAGATTAAGCTATTATGAATTGTGCTGCTATGAACATGGGTATGTGTGCATCACTGTAGTAAGATGTCTTTAACTCTTTCAGGGAGATACCTAGGAAAATAGTGGGCTGAATGGAATTTGTTTTTAGTTTTTTGAGGAATCTCCACACTGATCTCCATAGTGGTTGTAGTAGTTTACACTCCTATCAACAGCGTGGAAGAGTTCCTTTTTCCTGCAACCTCACCAACATTTGTTATTATTTGGTTTGATGATGGCCATTCTTTCTGAAGACGGAATCTCAGTGTTGTTTTAATTTGCATGTCTCTAATGGCTAGCAATGTTGAATATTTTTTCACATATTTATTGGCCATCTGCACTTCTGAAAAGTGTCCATTTCCATTGCCATTTTCTGACTGGATCTTTTAGTTGGGGGGGGTCTAATTTTTGTGAGTCCTTTATATATTTTCGATGTTAGTCCTCTGAGGAATAGCTGGCAAAATTTTTTCCCATTCTGTAGGTTGTCTCTTTGCTCTGCTGGTGGTTTCCTTTGCTGTGCAGAAGCTTTTTAATTTGGTATGATCCTATTCATCAATTCTCGGTATTATTTCTAGTGCCACTGGGGTTGTGTTCAGGAAGTCCTTGCCTAGACCTGTGTCATCAAGAGTTGTACCTATTCTATCTTCCAGCAAATTGTTTCTGTCGCTGGGTAACTTCTAACTGAAGTCCGGTGCTTTTCATCCCAGGGCTAAGGCTAAGTGGGGGTTTGGGAAGGTTTCTTGTGTTTCTGCACACTGAACTGGGAATGGGAAGAAGACCCCTATCTCCAGGCATGTGGCAACACTCCTTCTCCTATTTAGCAGATTCTTGTATTTGCCAGACTGTTAAACAGAACTGCTCTGCTCTTCTGAATAAAACACTGAGCTGGTTATAGATGGGGACTAAGCTCCCAGAATTAGCAACCCGTATATACCCTAGTGCATGCAGCAGCAAATGGAGTTTATCACCAACCTTCAGCAACTTGTGACCTATCTTGGGCTGTAATGGGTTAAGATGAGACAGCACCCCTACGTGAGCATGGTTCTCATTTGGCTGCTTGTTCATGGAACTGGAAGGGAGGTTTTACAAGTTGAGAATGAATTCTTGATTTACAGCCAACAGGGTGCAGCCTGTGTAGGTGAAGAAGGCGCTGTGTGTCGAGCGAGACGGAAATCTGTCTGATGGAATCATTAAGGGCTTTCTTTCCCCAGGCAATAGGCGAAACAGTTCAGGGCCTGCTGTATTCTGCTGATCTTGGTAAGGGAGGACCCTGCCGTGAGAGGGGCAGTGCTGCCATCAAACCTGGGAAGCGCAAGTGGCCTGTGAAATGCCCAGGCCAAGCTGTGAACAAATACACCTGAACAAGCAGACAGTAGAAAAAACTTATTACTTGATATCAAGGGCCACAAATAACAGGATTTCTCAAGACTCTGGAATCCAATACATTTAAATCCTAAGGAAACAGTTTTTGAAACTCATAAACCCATCCAAGTGGTAAACATGTACATAAGTGATGCCTGAATGCCTCCGACTTCAGGAAACTCAACATACATGGCTCTGGGGTAAAGTGACTTGTGAAGTGTTACTTGCAGTTTATGTTCAATGAAGGTTAGACAGCTAATTGATGACTGTGTCACTGGGGCTGGGGACAGTACCTAGGGGTATAGCATGTTTTTAGGGTGCATAAGGTCCTGGGTTTGATCCCCAGCACTCCCTGAAAAAGTTATGTTGCAGTCTTAAAATGATATGAGGTATTTGTGCAAAGGATGCTTTATAATTATTTTGCCCTTAAAAGAAACTTTTAATATTAGTCAAGAGTTTCCCTATCCCTAGAGAGAGAGGTGTAGCTCACTGCAGGGGGGCCACAGCAGGAAGCCCTAGTGTCACTAGGCGGGAGGAAGGCATAAAATAGGCTTTGTTTTTTTAAATAACATTTTCTTACCAGTTATTATTTGTAGGTTTTAGGTTCTGTAGTATGTATATTTTTTTATTTTGGTCTTTGTTTTTGTATACTTTTATACTTTACTTAAATTCATTCTATTGTTCCACGTCCTATTTCTTACAAATGACAGAACAGCAGCTTTAGGTAGAAGAAAGTAAAAATTCAAAGGTAAATGTACCAAGAGGCTAACACTAGCTAATTTGGGCAAGTTGGAAAGAAACAATCTGCTTCCTCTCTGAATTTTACTTTTAAAATCCCTGAAACAAAAATAGAGAAAGTTGCTAGTGACTGGTGAAAAAATAAACTCACCTTACTGAGGCACGATACTTGTAGAAGAATAGTGTAAATAAAACTGTAAGGTCTTAGCTCTGTGAGGAGATGTGCAATGGAAGACTTCTACGGAGAAGGGCAGGAGATGTAGCTCTGTGGTGCGGTGGCTGTCTAGCATGCTCGAGGCCCTGGGTTCAATCCCCAGCACTGCACAAAAGAACAAATGAAAGACTTCTGTGAAGGACCGGTGTTCTCGACCCTGGCTGCACATTACAATCACGTGGGGCATTAAAACCAGGACCACTCAGTGTCTCACCCCTGACCTGGGTATTCAGAACATCTGAGGATGCGGCTGAGGTTTTGGTATTTTTTTTTTTTTAAAGTTGCACAGATGATTCCAGTGTGCCGCTAGAGTTAGGAAACATCCATGAAGATGAGGCCTTGGATTACAGATAAAAACTGAAAGATGGAATTTATTAACTTGTTGACTTGGCCCTTGTTCATTTCCTGGCATTTGCAGTTGATACCTCCTTTTTAAAAAACTCATTAAGATTTTCTGTGAAGAAAAGGACTCCCCACATTTAGTGGTTTGCAAGAAGTTTCTCATGATTCTGGGGTCTTCTGTTCAAAGCCAGCTAGGGCCACAGGGTCCTGGATAATGGCAGACAGAGCTGTGTGGTCTGACCTCCACACCGCGTGGAGTCCAAGTCCCTGGCAGGTGTGTGGGCTGCTTCAACTGGTGGCCTGAGGAGAGGGCCAGCCCTGGTCAACAGAGGTTTACTGAGTCCTTGCTGTGTTATGTCTGCTAATGTCCTGTCTGCCACACAAGTTCACAGGGTTACAGGCAGATCCAAGAGGCGGAGAAGCATTTTCTCACCTTAATGGGAACACTACAAAGTCACACTGAGCGTGGCGTGTGTGTAGCAGAGGGCACACTGGGGGGCATTTTTTGCAGTGTGCACAAAAGCACCAACACACGCCTATCTAGTGGAGACCTGTAAAGCAAGATATGTATTGGGATCTTTCTAAAAAATAATTTTTCTAGTTAAGTCTGAAAGTGTACATTTGAAATTTAATGATAGTTTTTTAAAGTTTTAAATAATTACTCCCCAGTGGTCGGGAAAGTAACATTTTAAAAATTGGAAAAAACAAAAAACTACAAAGACCAAAATAAAAAGCATCCATAAACTCAACACTTGAGATAATACTTCAGTATATTTCTTTTAGTGTTGTTTTCATATAAAAGTATTTTTTAATAGTTAAGAGACTTTATTCTAATAGCTATAATTACAGTGCTTGTCAAAATGAAAACTGAAAACAAGTATACAAAACGGTTGATTACTAATTGTGTACTGAAAGCAGTAAGAGGTCCACAACACCGGAAACTTAGAAGTATCTTTTTATGTGCCTTTGCTGATGTTTTTGTTTCTTTGTTTTTTGAGACAGGGTCTCACTGTGTAGTTCTGGTAGCCTTGGACTCACGGAGACCAGGCTGGCTCCTATAGGCTCATGATGATCCTCCTGCCTCAGCCTCCTAAGTGCTGAGATTACAGGTGTGTGCTATGAGGCACACCTGTACTGATTTTTATAATCAGCTCCCCTCACTAAACAGTATACTGTGTCATAGTTGTCCCATATCATGAAGAATTTGTTGCTATAATTGTTCATGGCAGCATGCCATCATTTGAATGCACTGTAATTTAACGAAACCTTAATTTATATGCTAAGGAACTGTTTTAGAGATTGAGCATCTCTAATCTGAAAATCTAAAATGCAAAATGTTCCAAAATCCGAAATCAGAAACTTTGAGTGTTCACATGATGCCACAAGTGGAAAATTCCACACGTGATGTCCTGTGACAAGTGACAGTGCAAATACAGACAAATTAAAAATATTATATAAGACTACCTTCTGGCTATGTGTGTAAGGCGCACAGGAAACAGATATATTTCTTTTTTGGACTTGGGTCTCATCCCCAAGATATCTCATTATAAATATGCAAATCTCCAAACTCTGAAAAAAATCTGAACTACTTTTGGTCCCAGGTACTCTGGATAAGGGTAGCTAATCTTCATTAATAAAATGCAAATTAAAGATGACCAATGCTCTTACAGCATTTACCACATACCAAGTGCCATTCAGAGCATCGCAAATATTTTATGCACCCATGACAACTCCATGAGGTGCACTACTGTGTCTACCCTAATTTTACAGATCGGGAAACTGAGGAACAGAAGGTTTAGACAAACTGCCAGTGGGCACCCAGTGAACCCAGGTGGTTGTTTCAGCATCTCTCTTAGGGGGTGTGAATTTTTACAATTTTAGTTAGTACAAGTTTGCAGTATAATGTTTACATTCCTTGCATGGAGCTGGTACATGCACATGACACATCTTAATTCTTTTTACAGCCCCTTCCCCTCCCTCCATCTTTTGGTCCCCTTCCCCTTTGGAAAAGCTCTATCTCCATTTCTTATTATCTTTTGTTTTTTCCTTAAGCAGAATCTCTCCTCCTGACCACTGTATTACACTGCCTCTCAAATAATAATTTACCAAATGACTTTCTGAGGACAGATTCCGATAGGTTAAACCGCTGTGTCAGAAGGCATGTGCGTCTTGAAGAGCATCACATTGCTATTCTAGTTACACGGATGAGCTCCATGCAATACCTTCTCACCACTGGGTGTTATCATTTTCCAAATCTTTGCCAGCCTGATAAATGTAAGAGAGGGGAGGCTCTCTTAGGGTTTTTAACTTTAGTCGCTCTCATTCTAACAAAGTTGAGCATGTTTTCTTAAATATTTGCATATGAAGGTAGGGAGAGTTACGGGAAAATGGTAGCAGCCAGCTGGCAAGAGGGCTCAATGAAAGATGAGGCAGGTGGTGTTGGAAGAGCATGTGGAACCAGGGTACAGACTGCGCATCCATGGAGTGAGGGGAGCCTGCTACGGACCAGGTCTTGCCGCTCAGCCCAGGGTTCTTTTGCTCCATGCCGATAGAAATTGTGAATCGGCCAAGTGCAGCTCTGCTAGCAGTCCTGATGTCACCAGATGACACCAGATAATGCTGGATGTCAGGAGCTGACACAGGCTAGTGTCACTATCCAATGCCAGCTTGTGCTGGACACCACGGGTGCACTCTACTGGGCGCTGGGTTCTGCTGCTGGTCTTTGCTGGCTGCTGGTCGCTGGAGCTCTTTGGTGTTAACAGCTTGGTGTTTTTTCATCTTTCTTTGGAAACCAACCACTCTGTCCACACTACACAGGATGAAAATCCTAAGAAGGTCCTTGGTGCCTGGAGCCCCGTCCTTGTCAAGGGATGTGGGTGTGTAGATGTCCACAGAATGTCGAGTTTTTCAGCGCTGGCTCAGTTCAAGCCAGGCAGCTGTGGGTCATGGGCTGCTGTTTGTAGCCTGGGAAAGAAGACTGTGGGGAACCTGGTGCCTGTGCTGGTGCTGGGGGTGGGCGTCCTCCCTGGCAGGGGTCACAGTTCTGAGGAGCCGGCTGGGGCAGACTGCTGGATCAGTGACCACCGGAAGCTAGAGGAGGAAATGACAGCTCCGAGGCAAGCTCTTGAAGGAGGAGAGATGCAATAAGCTGGGTGCAGGGGAGCAAAGACAGAAATGAGAAATGGGGCGAGGAGAGGGAATCCTTGCAGAGGCAGAATAGGCACCCTCAGGGGTGCCCAGTGCTATGGCGAGTTTTTGCTCTCATTTCTCAGAGGATGGGTGGCTGGATGCATCTCAGGCTGGCTTGAAGAAACAGACATGGGGTGGACCATGCAAAGTCACTGACATACGTCCCCAAAATACTGAGAGCCACAGAAGCAACCTTGGGTCCCAAGGAGCCAGCTGGTGTGGCCAAGGGGGAGGGTAGACAGCAGTGAGAGAGGCGTCTGCAGGCGGTTAAAGTCTCAGGGGCGAGAGGTGTTGAGCACCTGTGCTGGGACAGCAGAGGACAGCAGAGGGCATGTGCCTGAGCAGCACTGTCACAAACCAGAAACGATGGCAGAGATCTGGAGATCGGCAGTCGGCCGGCTACAGAACTGCAACAGTTATAGCTGGAAGGGACTAACCAACATGGGGTAACAGATGAAGGCTTGGAGGAAAGTCATGGTTCAGCAGAGGAAAGAAGGCTGACTTGTCACAGGTCTGGGTACAGGGAAGCGAAGGCCTTCGCTGGCTCAGGAAGATTGGCCAGAATTAAAGGAGCTAAAGGTGGCAAGGTCAGTGCTAAAGGTGGCAAACAACCAGTGACTTCAGGACAAGAGATCGAGGTCATCACTGAGGTCAGGACTGTAACAAAATCTGAATGGTTGCGAGCTGACGACTCCCAGGTTTCCAAATGTCCCTTTCCTGTCTTACTGAACACTGTGCAGGAAGGCCCCAAGGAAAGCATATGGAATGGCAATAAATGTAAGTCCTGCAAGGCGCAGCTCAAAGGTGGGCCCTTGCCCACCATGTGTGAGGCCCTGGGTTAGATATTCTAGGCTGTAAGCTCCAAGAATCCCTCGTGCCTGGCTTTACCCCCAGCATTGACTCTACACCACAAGATGCATGCATGCTAGACAGCATTTGGATAAGTGAGTGAATTATCTTGATATAAAATCAGCAGGTGTTGGGCTGGGGGTGTAGCTCAGTGGCAGAGCACCTGCTTAGCCTGTGAGAGGCCCTGGGTTCCTGGATTCCAGCCTCAGCAAAACACACACACAATCAAGTTATTTAGCACCTACATCCTTCTGGCAATTCATTACATTTCTAGGCTCTAGTTTATGCTTGGCAATGAAGTGGACATATTAGAAAATTTCTAAAACTACTTCTTTCTTTCTCCATTCCATCTTTTCCTTTTATAACTAAGGAAGAGTGAGTCCATGTGTGAGCAGTACTCAGGGATGAATGTATTAAGGATGTTATGTTGTTATTTTAGGGACTGCAAAACACCAGAAAACATTCACAGTAAACAAACCTGCATGTGTTAAAAATCCTAAGTAGGTTAGGGAATGAGTAGTAGATAATAAATATACCTCTTTATTTCTAAAAATGACCAAAATTAGTAATCAGAGAAACAGATGACAAGCTACTTAACACTACATTTCCCTGTTAACTATTGTTAAAGATAACCAGTGGTGAACATTTTACATATTTTTTCTTTTGTGAAATTAACATATTCATAAGCACAATTACTAAATCAGTGTACCACTGGTGATTCAGAGGCATCCAGCAGTGAGACATGAATTACAGCCCTGCTGTGAATGTGTTAAAGAAAGCCAGGCATGTGATAGAGCACATAGTGGCACTCACTTGTAATCCCAACACTCTGGGAGGCTGAAGCAGGATGACTGCAAGTTCAAGTCCAGCCTGGGCAATTTAGCAATTTAGATCCTGTCTCAAAAAATCAAAAAGGGTTGGTAATGTATTCAGACAAAGGCCCTGGGTTCAAGCTGTGGTCTGGAAAGAAAAATTTTATAAATGAGGCATGATGGTGCAGGCCTGTAATCCTAGTACTTGGGAGGCTGAGGCAGGAGGATCATGAATTAGAGGCCAGCCTGGGCTACATAAAGCGACCTCATCTCAAAAAACCACGCATTTAAAAAAAAGTTTTATAAAGAAAAGGCAGGTATTTCCTTTACTCACATTTCATATGCAAGTCTTTGTTCATGGTTTATTAAGAGTATACAGTTTCTTACGCTTTTTGTTTTGTTTGTTTGATTCTGGGGATTGAACCCAGGCCTTGGAACTGAGCTATATCCTCAGACTTTTTTTTTTTTTTTTGTATTTTTTTTTAAATTTTGAGACAAGGTCTTATTAAGTGGCTAAACTGTCAGGGTTGGGCTTGAACTCATGGTCCTCCTGCCTCGGCCTCCAAAACCGCTGCGGTTACAAGCACACAGCACCACGCCTGGCTGAGTTTTGTCACCAAGATCAGTTATTCTCGGCCAGAGTGATTTCACATTGTGGAGGACATGGGACAATACGTGCTGAGGCTCAGGGATGGCTAGTGGGCAGAGGCCAGCCAGCTGCTCAATGCCACAGAGGACGACCTGGCGCAGCGCACAGCATTGCCACCTCCAGAAACCTGCTCTGTAGTAAAAAACCAGTTTTTCCCACAGATCTCACAGATCCACAGTCCCTGGGACTCGGTCAGGGGCTCAGTCGTCAACCATTTACTGAATTGTTCATTGCTAAGACCACACAATCATCTCACTGAATACAGTCGGCCTTCCGCATCTGCTGCTGTACCAAACGTGTCCAGGGTTCCTCCGGCCATCATGCGCTCCCCCAGCAGCACAGCAGGCGGCTAACAGCATGGCGCTTATACTGCGCTAGGTTCCATCAGTCATCTAATGGTGGTTTAGAGTACAGGGAGGATGGACGTGGCTGGTACGCCAGCACTGAGCCGGTGCAGAGACGGGAATCCTGCCCTGCTGGGTTTTGGTATCCAGAGGGGTGGGAAGAAGAAGGGCCAGAACCAAGCTCCAGGGATAGCAGGGGACGGCGGTGCTAAATCCCGTGAGGGTTTAAAGGTTACTGTACCACCGAGCCCAGTCCAGTGGTATATGCCTATAATCCCAGCAGGCAGGAGGCTGAGACAAGAGAATCTCAAGTTTGACATCTGCACAGACTACAGAGCAAGACCCCTGTCCAAAAAAGGAGTGGTTCAAATTACACAAGACCACAAAGACAGATTTGAGATCCTGTCTGACTTGCGATTATATAATAATGTAGTAAACAGCCTCATGTTACAGACTTTTGCATTTTAAAAGTCACTTCCTTATCTTACTTGGAAGATACTGGTTTAATTACAGAAAAGAATGGCAGTTGTGGTGGCTTTTCCTACATGTCACCAAACTGATTTTCTAGGGTTGTCCCAGTTTCCAGCACCATCATTAAACTGTGAGAAAGCACCAGGCGTGGTGGTGCATGCCTGTAATTCTACTACTCTTAGAAGCTGAGGCAGGAGGGATCACAAGTTCAATCCCAGCCTGGGCAACTTGGTGAGTGCTTATCTCAAAGTAAAAAATAAAGAGGGCTAGGGGTGAAGCTCAGTGTTAAGGCCCTGGGTTTAATCTCCAGCACTTAAAAAAAATTGTGAGAAACCTCTTTTAATACCCTCTTGCCAGTGTTGCCTCCTTAACACTTAAAAATAATATTCCTTATTTATTTAATTTAAAGTGAAAAGTGGAACTTGTTACCACAAACCAGCCTCCCAAAGTGAGGACTAAGCCGTGTGAGAATAATGAGAAGTTGAGTCAATATAAATAAAGCTTGTATTTCAAAGGATCATATTCATTTATTTTAAGAAGAACAGTTATTTGTCCAGTAAAGGCTGGGCCCCAAGAAAAACATTCCTGGTTACTCTACAAACTTGATCTCAAACTTATTGTTCACATAAACCTGTGAAAAGCAAATGAGAGAAATGGATTTTATAGTTCAAAATGTTTTCTCTGATAATATTGGCAGGCTTCTTCTTGCCCCATCCTAGACAGAATGAAAAATAGGCTCTTCTTAGGGTGCTCATGGATGAAGGGAGGACTCATGTACCCATGTCCCCCATAACTGCCCTCCTAGCACTCTGACAAACAGGAAAAATAATCACAACAGCAACCACAACAACAATAGAACCAAGACCCACTGGGCGTGGTGATGCACTCCTATAATCCCAGCAATTGGGAGGCAGAGACAGGATGATCACTGCAAATTCAAAGCCAGCCTGGGCTACGTAGCAAGACGTCATCTCAGAAAGACAAAAAAAAAAAGAAAAAAAATTGAGTCACATTTTTCAGATGATAGTTATATCCCATTAGAGGGCCCCAAAATCATTCTAGTAGTTTCTGAACTAGTAGAAACGAAACTAGTTTAGATGGCAACATCAAATAAACAAGCACATTGTATGTGAGAAGCCTAAGTACTGCTTGGTGAGACTTCTGTTTTGCATGCATGTGAGACACAGATGATGCAACCTAGTTCCTCGTGGGCTGCTGTCTGCACTGAAAACCACTGGCCTGACTGCCCACATCATTGGAGAATGAGTCTCGGTGTTAAAGATGCCCACGGATGCCCAGCTGGTCTCTGGCAAAGCTAGTATGAGAACACAGTTCCTTATACCTAGGCCTGTCTCAGTGTCATCAGGGGGTGGCCTGAGAATCTTGGAGGAAGAAGGGACACAGAGTTAGGCTTTGTAGTGGTTGGATGTTGGCACAGGAGACTGATAGCTTAGGGGTCTGAAGGCTGGGCTGGTGGGCAGCCCTTGCCACAGAAACAGGACTCCTCTGTTCCTTCTGAGGGACCAGGACTCTCCCGATGGCCAGGCGCTGTGATACCAAAGACACCAGGAGGCCCAGTGTCACAGTGCATGGCCATCTGGTCCCAGGGGCCCAGGACAGGGCCCAGGAATTCTAACACATCCCCAGGTGATGCCAGTCCCCCAGCCCACAACCCACACTTGAATAGCAAAGGTCCAGGCCCAATCCTGCCAGAGCTTTCTATGCCACAGAGTCCTTTGCAAAAAGAAGACAATATAGAATTTCCCTTGTTTTATGTTTGTCTCCCTCCTCTTCCACTTTTTTGTTTTTTTTTTTCTGGTGAGGTACTAGAGGTAGAACAAGAGGGTGGCTTTACCACTGAGCTATATCCCCAGAAGCCCTTTTTATTTTTTATTTCGAGACACAGTCTTCCTAACTTGTCCAGTTGATACTCATACTTGGGATTCTCCTGCCCCAGCCTACCTCAGTGCTGAAATTGTAGGTGTGCACCACCTTGCCCAGCTAATAAATGTAGTATTTTTATGCCCAAACATGGTGAATATTTTAACACAGATGTGTTTGAGACCTGTCATCAAGTAGCATAGAAGCTGAGGTTTGGTATTTCATTAGCAGGAGGTCACAAGATGTGTGTGTGTGTGTGTGTGTGTGTGTGTGTGTGTGTGTGCATGCCTGCATTTATTTGAAAGATAGTGGGTCATTAATTATTGATGTCATGACCTTTTTTCTCAAATAATAGCATGTGTTTCTGAGTAAGTTTGTGATGATCAATATTAATGAGAATGAAAGAGAAGAAAAATGTCTTTTCAAAAGTGTAGTCGCTTAAAGGTTAAGAGATGTTTTGTCACAGGAAGGTTTTATTCACTCTTACGATGTAATTTAATCTAAACACACTCATAAACTCCAAACACACTGGCTAGTCTTGTTGATGTAAGTCAAATAAACCAAATTCTCTTTCCTTTCCAGACCCTACTCCCCTGAGCCCAACTTAACCAAGACAAATTTTAATGTAAATTCTTTTTTAAAAAAGTGTGTTTAAACAAGCAAGCTTCTTTGTAGAGAGGCAAATACTAAAATAATCTTTCAAGTATGCAAGTTAAAGCAGTAGAAAGTTATATTACTTAATAGTTTTTGCTAAATACTTTTCTTGAACACTTTAAAGTTTGTGCAGTGAAAACAAGAGAAGACTGTTGCCGTACAGAGTTAGGGTTAAAGATCCCTTCTATTTATAGGAAAGACTGGTAAAATTTAATTTTAGTTGGGAAACTTGGGTACAGTTCCAGATTTAGATCATCATATAATTATCGTGTGACCACGGGGCAAAGAACAGAGCTGTTTTTCTTCTGAACGTGCATGTGGCTGTATTAATGTTTTTAAAGATGCAAAGTTCTTTTAAATGTCCAGACCCTTTAAATTTCTTTCCAAGTGTTGGTCTTGTCCAAATTTCCTTTCTTATGAAAAAGCTCCCACATTTAGGTAATTTTTTCTCATCATCAGTATGTGAATTAGCTTGTATTATTTGCTCCTTTAACAACCACAAACTTTGTTTGAACAACCTGAGTGTCTTGTCTTACAGTGCTGAGGTCAGGAGGCTGATGCCGGCCCATGGAATCACACTGACCTCTGAACTGTAATTCAGGGTATTCTCCCTATTTGGAGGTCAGCGGATTGGCAACCTCCATTCCCCTTTTCCCTGCAACATGACAACATAGGCTCCGGTTCCTGAGATTAGGCTGGGGGCACTCTGTCCACATATGATTTGGAGGGGGAGGATCGTTATTCTGCCCAACATAATATGTCTTACCAGTATTTAAGAAGATTCAGCCAAAAGAGGCCTGCTGCAATTAGAGTCTAGACATTTGTGTACTGTCGTTACCTCACAGTGAGGTTCCGATTGCATTACTCACTGGGGAGGAGTGCGGCAGCTCTTGTGAGGCCGAGGGCTCCTCTTTTAGTTGCACTGATATTCCCATATATAGCACTCTTTTACCAGTAGTGCTCTTTGTCATTCTCTTGTTATAACTACCCTCTATGGCCAGGCCCCTGCCTGTAATCTCAGTACTCTGGAAGGCTGAGGCAGGAGGATCACAAGCTTGAGCCTAGCCTGGAGCAATCTAGTAATTTAGAGAAATCCTCTCTCAAAATATAAAATTTGAAAAGGGCTTGGGATGTAGCCAAAGGCTAATGCCCTGAGTTCAATCCCTAGTACTGCAAACAAATAGTATAAAACAAAAAACTATGCTGTATGGTTAAGTGGACCTTAACCTCTGTGACACATCCAAAATGTATCAAACTGGAGAATGTTGAGATGGCTTAGTGTCTTTCAAGTGGGGTGATTTGCCCCCTACCTCACACATGGCAATGTCTGCTGGTATTCTGGTTCTCACAGCTGAGGATAATGCTATTGGTATCTAGTGGGTAGAGGCTGGGGAGTACTGCCCACTGCCCTACGGTACACACGACAGCCCTCACCACACAGAACTGGCCATCCCAAAGCTTCAGTAGTGCCGAGGTAGAGAGATACTCATTTAGAAACAGGGCAACCGAAGGCACCCCTGCCTACCTTATTTTGCTTTTGAGGTTAACTCTTTACATATCAAAGAATTAGATATTATACTAATAGCTAATTAGTGATTTCATATTAGTATGCTGATTAGAATTGAATTCATATATTGATTGAAGTTGATGTTATATCATTCAGGTAATGAATCAGCAAATAATGTTTGGCCAAAAGATCAACTAGAGCTTGGCATGCTGGCACACACCTATAGTTCAAGTTACGTGGGAGGCAAGGCAGGAGGATCACTAGATCCCAAGAGTTCCAGTCTAGCCTGGGCAACACAGTATGACCCTATCTCAAAAACAAACAAACAACAATAACAAAAACCCAAAAGATCAACTGGAGGAAACAAGATGTATGGACTAGTGCACACTAATCTGTGTAAAATGTAAAAGGTGATATACTAAAAGAAAAGCATGATTTCCAGACCTCCTAGATGGAACTGTCATCTTACTGTCCTGGTTCTCATCTCTTCTTTATCAATGTTACAGGTGTCCCTGGCTCTATGCCCAATGCATCCTGGACCGGAAACCTTCGAGCTGTAAAGTGGATTGACATGGAAGATAAACATGGAGGCTGCCATGGTGAGGCTTTTATTTCATGCTTTTAGGCCACACCACTCTCTAGCGTTGGTCTGAGGATAGCTGTGCTACACAGGGGTCTCATGGAGACAGAACCATGGCTGGGTTTAAACCAGCCCACTACCCTCTCCCCCTGAAAATAAGACCTAAGTGGAAAATAATCAGCCTATCCTTGCCTTACCTGCCATCACTATTCTCTTGCTTGGTGGCTACTCTGTAAGGCAGGTGAAGTAAGGATAGGCTGATTGGGGTTGGCATTTTTGATCTCTGGTTTTCAAGACTGATTCTTTTCTAGCTAGGTCTTATTTTGGGGGATATATAGTATTTCCTGTAGAGAGAGGACAGAGGTTTCAAGACAGTCTCTTGACAACAAATTTAAATATCTCACAGACATTCTCCAGCTTAGAATTACATAGGGACATGCAAAAGTCATTCCAAATTATAATAATACATCCTTCTGGCTAGTTTTCTCTCTCACTGTTTATTCCCTGTACTCCTTTGGGAGTGATGCTGTGAGGAGAAAAAGATCTTGTTCCCCTTGCAGAGCAAGCGAGGTGCTTGTCCCTCACACCAGCCTCTGCTCCCCTCAGAGACAGGCTTGGAGAACCACGGGTGTTTGCCACAGCACAGGCACAATGGCAGGTGGCATTTGGGAGAGAGGGGTCTCTTCCAAATGGGCAAGATCTGGAAGCCTCGTGTCATTTTTATGAGGAAGGACTTGCAGCTGTCCTGGCACTCTTTCCATTCCGAGTCTTGCTTGGCACTCAGGGGGGCATGGCACATGCATGAAGCTGCTGCAACTGCCATCATAACAGAGCAGAGAGAAAATCAGTGTTCTCTGAGTTCTGGGGGCTGGAAGTCCAGGACCATGCACTGGGACAGCTGGTGGTTTCTGAGGCCTCGCCTTTGGCTTGCAGATGGCCATCTTTCCCACCAGTCCTCATGTGGTCTTTCCATGGTCTGTGTCCTGAGCTCTTCTAATAAGGACCCACGCTACTGGCCTCATTTTACCTTAATTACCATTCTAATGGCCCTATCTCGATTGAGGCATTGGGCATTAGGAGTCAGTGTGGGAATTTGGAAGGGCACACAGTTCAGCCCATAACAGCAGGCAATAAACATCTACTTGGCGAGTGAGTGAATGAACGAATGAATGAGAATATGGCCATTTCATCTTCTCTGCCTACAGTGACAAGGCGTTGCTTCTACTCTTCAACCTGGGGCTTCACTCATCCATTTGTCTTTCTTATCTGCACCTACTTGGGGTGAAAGCCTCCAAGTTTCTGCTTCTCTACAACTCCCCATTACATGCAGCCTTTCTTGTGCTTGACTCTGGTGCTGGAGGACTTCACCGCCAACCAGTGCCCCACGGAGCAACCATCCCACCAGGACAGACTCCCCGCAGTCCTCATATCCAGGCCCTAGCCCAGCAGAGCAGGTTGTGGGCTGTGCAGGACCCTGACTGATCCCGCCACAGACAGGGGTTGCGGGACGTGGCCCTTGCCAGGAACCACCCTAAGTGTGCAGAGCTTGAGTAGCCTAAGCTTCTCTCATTTTCCTTCTTTTGGTATCTAGTGTGCCAATAACTGTTTAAAAGCTTACAGTTAAGGGCACAGACATTTCCCTCTAAACCAGTGTGTAGGAAAAAGAAAAGGCAGAACTCACAAGCAGCAGGGCACTCGGGCAACACAGTGACTCCATGACACAAATGTCCTTTCCCTGTCTGTCTGGTTTACATTGTGTTAGTACTGCAGTCTCATGGATTGGAATCCTGCAAAATACTGCAGAATTGATCAATTAAAATCAGTCTTATCATTTGACTTTTCTGTTTAAAAATCTCCAAGGATTCCCTACATCTGAAGGATAAAAGGCCGAGCCCTTTCTTCTCCATCCATCACCCAGCAGGTGTTCAATTATGTGCCATGGAAAACCTGTAGGTTCCAAGTTCCTGCCATTCTTGTGTCTAGCGCGTCCCCAGCCATATTCCTTATTCCAGCAGGAAACTCTCACCTCTACACTTTCCTTCAATCTGTCCAGAATGCTGCCCTTCTCCCTGCTGGCTCCCAAGTCCCCCAATCCATGAATTCCCACCCACCCTTCTCTATTCTTTTACTCAACAGTTGTTGCCTTAGAACACCTAGCATTTACCAAGCATTGCCACAGACGCAGAGAAGGCAGATGTGAACAAAATGCTCTGAAATTCTAGCTCAGAGCTTACAGTCTAGTTGGGAGCAAAGCAGAAAACAATCATCTGGGGGAGAGGGAGGGAGAGATGGACAATGCACAAAATATTATTTTCCTACACGGCACTGATACAAGTACCCAAAGAGGAATGAATGAGGGAAGAGGGCAGGGCAGTCTGAGAAGGCCTCACGGAGAAGGTGGCCTTGGAGCAGAGACTGGGATTGTGCTGGCTGGTGCCCTTGGGATGACAGCTTCAGGAAGATCCAGAGCAAGAGCACCAGGGTCCACAGGACTGGTTGGAAACCCACGCAGGTGAAGCGAGTGAGGGTAGCGCAGGGAGAGGTGAGCCCAGCAGGGCAGTGAATGAGCCAAGTCTGACATGTTTTAGATGCCACTGTTAAAGTCTGGAGCAGAGGAGACATGGCCAGTTAATATTTGAAAACTATCTCTCTGGCCATTGTGCTGAGCCTGTACTAGCAGGGCCAAGGAGGAGGTAGCAGAGCACCCCCTTCCTTATGGGTGCAATTCAGACAGGGAGAGAGAGGTGGCTTGGACCAGGGTCAGGGGAGTAGAGGTGGTGAGAAGGGGTCAAATTCAATTTACAGTGCACTTTAAAGGCTGCACAGGCAGAATTGCAATGGACTGGGAAGCGGGGAAGCACCCAGGGCACACAAGAGCAAGATCACTGTAGACTGTGATGGGGAAGAGCAGGAAGAGCAGGATCATAGGGGAAGGTGAAGTTCAGTGCTGATGTGTGATGTCGGTGACATTGGTCACATCTAAGGGGAGGCATAGAACTCCTCTGATTCTCATTCGCTAACACATGGATTGCCTCGTGACACCTATTATACTATGTCCTTGTATTACTGTTATTATCGGGTTTTTTGAGACAGAGTCTTGCTATGTAGTCACGCTGTCCTTGAACTCACTGTGTAACCCAGTCTGGCCTTGAACTTGTGGCAATCTTCCTGCCTCAGCCTCCCAAGTGCTGGAATTACAGGTGTGCACCACCACGACCCAGCTTCCTTATATTATTGAACTCCTGTATTATTCAAATACACAATTGTACTTCTTGTCCTCTTATAAGTTCTGCAGGGCTGGGATGACAGAACCTTATTCCAACTGAGTCTCAGAACACGTGGCACTGATTTTGCTACTTGGGAGTCAGCTGTGCCTGCCTGCAGTGCCCACCCTGACTTCTGAAAACAAGCATGTTCTGACTGTTTTTGTTCTCTCCCTTGCAGGCCACTATGTACACGGCATTTGTATCTATGGAAACGGAGACTTAAAGTGGCTGATCAATTCGCCCAGTCTGTTTGCTAACAAGTTTGAGCTTAATACTTACCCCCTCACTGTGGAGTGCCTGGAACTGAGGCTTCGGGAAAGAACCCTTAATCAGAGCGAAATTGCCATACAACCCAGCTGGTACTTTTGATCTACGGCAACTCATGCCAGAAGGAAAACAAGTTGGCAGGAGGAGCCTGGGTTTGCAGGAGACTTTGGCCTGGGCAATGTTAAGGTCTCAATACCACAGTAATAGTTCCAGGACCTGGTGATGTGATTAAACTGAAATATCCCCTGGACACTGTGAAGGACACTAACACTAACAGGACAGCTGCACAAAGCAGTCCTGGCACTCCGGCCAGTCTGACTGTCTCTCGATGCTCACCTCTGTGTTAGGCTGTTCTGATCAGTGATAATTCAAAACATCACCAATCACTGCACAAGACGTTCCTCATAGAAGTATGGCCAAGAGAACAGAGAATGGGAGGTAATCCTGTGTGGGAGAGTAAGAACTGAGTTTCTTTGGAGAAGTCTTGGAGGACACACTAGCAGCCTCTCCCCTGGCTCACGCACACACAGGCAGAGAGCGATGTCCTTCACACAGGCCAGATCCCTGAGTTCCAACACTTGCACGTCACTTCGCCTGTGTCGGAAGCTGTGCGTGCGGTTAGACCACTAACGAGACGGGAGCTGCTGTCTGCTGCTGCAAGGAAGGGACCTCAGGGACGCAGAACAATTCTCTACTGAATGCCACAAAGTTCTGATTCTCTTCTGTGCTTTCCACTGAGAAAGCTGAGCAATCCCCACAGGGATGAAGGCGTCCTACCAGCGGCTGCCGTGCAGGTCCAGCCTGGAGTCAGGGACACCTCAGAGAGAACGGCTTTCTCCTCTGACTCCCCCCAATATTATTCTCCTACAAAAGAGCAACCATGTCCTGCCCCCGGCTTTACCCAGCGCGGTGATCCCTGAGCAGCTCTGCCGCGCCTGATGCTGGGAGGAAGCCTCCTCTTCCCAGAGCTTCACACAGCAAGCAAGCACCCATCACTTGTTCCCCTTCATCAGCTAGCCCACATCCCACGCGTATTTGAGGGCCTCTAGACAGGCACTGAGACAAAAGGAAAACAAAACAGAAGCTTTCACTCTAAAATGCCTGGAAATAAAGCTGGGTGCAGTCACATGTGCCTGTAATCCTCGCTAGGTGGGAGGTTGAAATGGGAGGATACACATACACACACACAAACAGCACAACTCTTGGGAATCGTGTTAACATTGGAAAGCCTGCTGCGGAGAATCTTACAAAGTGGTTGTATTCAACACATTCCTAAGTGTGAACATATATTGTGATATCAGACAAAGGAGATGGGTTATTACCAACTGAGAGTTAAATCAGATAATTCAAAAGAGAGGCGGCAGGGAGGAGACAGAAGCTTCCTCCAGCCTGCTGCATTCTAGCTGCTCTACTGGCTTTCTCTTTCTCATTTCATTCAAACCTCGTGATAGTCTCACAAGGTTCTTGTGATCATCCCCATTTTGCAGATGAAGCAACCGAGGCTTAGAGAGGTTGACAAGCATCCGGGAACTAATTCTCTGTCTGAGAATTGGGATTCTCTTACTGGTCTTCTCAGTTCATTTCCTGAGGTGAAGTATGGAGAGAACGTGAAATAAAGCCATATTCAATATACCAGAGAAGGTAGATTTTAAGAATAGTCTCAGTGTTAACATTGAGAAAAAGTCCTGTCAACTCAGAAAAATGTGAAGTCTGTGTTAGTATTCCTCTAGTCCTGAGTTCCTAAATATTTATTTAATGAAAAGCACGTGGCATAACTGATGATACATTTAATTAACATAATTTTTTTTCAATAATTGTCCCTGTTGAATGTTAATCATATTTAAAGGGAATGACTTTGATGTAAAACTTTCTTTTTCCTGCTACTGAAATAAGTGGAATTGTGTGGGGTAGGAAAGGGCTGAAGGGTACAGAATGCACCCAAGGATGTGCCCAGGGCCTGTGACAATCTAACAGTTGTCTCTTTTCAACTAATTATTTGAATGACAGTGCCTGGGAAGAAGAAATGTTTTACACTGGATCTTTCTCATGTAGCATGAGAAGTTTTTCTGGAGCAGAAGATGTTTACAAGTCTGTTGGTCATCTCTGTGTACCTTAAATCCTCATCATATCGGAAGAGCAGAGTGTGAGGGCTGGTGGATTTCTGCCAGCCCACGTGATGCCCTAAAACTACTGTATCCATCTTTGTTTTTGGTGATGTTCTGTTTTTTTGTTTCCCTTGGAAATAAATTAATATATTGTTTTTCCACTTTGGGGGATACTGTGTATGTTTATTTGATGGGTGGTTAAATTTCACGAAAGAACATGAGCAACACAGCAATTTTCCTAGCATTATAAAAAGGAAAAAGAGGGGTTGGGGTAGCTCAGTAGTAGAGCACATGCCTAGCATGCTCAAAGCTGAGTTTGATCCCCAGCACTGCAAAAAGAAAAAAAGAACGCATCCATGCAGGCATACCTGTCTAAAAAACATCCGTCCACCAAAAAATAATTAAACTTTCCCTTGGTGGTGTTTGAGCAGAATAACTGGGAATGACAGAGAAGATGGTGAAGTAGAAGATTAGTTTTGTTTAAATTAGGTACAAATAGTTTAAGAATTGAGACAAGAGTAAGTTATTATTTTCCTGGCTTATACATTCATTCTTTTAACTCAAGATATAATTCAGAGAAACGATTCATGTTAATATTATAATTATCAAATGCTAAAGTTTTTCAGCAGCATTTCAGCTCTAAGTTTGTTAAGTATTGTCTCTAATGGACATGTGGAAAATTATAAATCTTCAAGAGAATAATATTTAAAGGACACCTTATATACCATTTTTAAATGAAAACTTGTGGGGGGTTTGTTTTTTGAGACGGGGTCTTGCCGTGTAGTTCAGGCTGGCCTTAAACTTACTATGTAGCCCAGGCTGGCTGCAAATTTATGGCGATCCTCCTCCTCAACCTCCCAAGTGCTGGGGTTATAGGTGTACACCACTGTGCCTGGCTAAAGGAAAAAATCAAACTATAAAAGTATATGCTCATAAAAATGGAAAGACATAGAATATAGAAAATGAAATACAGAAGACTATAGACTAAAAAGGACGTCTGGGTAGTTCAGTGGTAGACCACTCGATGACTACTCTCCCCAGGGGAAGTAACTTCCGTACTGTACCCTCCTAAGTACCTTGTTGGTGTAATGACACACACACGTATGTGCATCTTACAGCAGTGCTGTCCAGATTTGTGCCACTGGCTAGAAGCCAGGCAAAAATGTAGGTATTTTAAAACAGTTTTGTTTTGAAATAATTTTAGGCTTACAAAAAAGTTAAAAAAACAATAGAGTTCTCGTAGATCTTACTTTTGGCCCCTCCTTATGTTAATATCTTGGAGAACCAAAGCTCAAAGGCCAAAAGCAGTGGTGTGTTTCATTCTGCTCTGGCCATGTGCTGACCCGGGACCAACAGACATTCACCTTTGTCCGGGACAGACATGATGGGCCAGGTGAGTCCCTGCAGTATGTGGACATCACCCTAGACCAGACGACAGCAGGGACTGGCCTCAAATTGTATTTCTTGCAGAATATTGTGCTGTGTTTCTACTGCCTGAATCTTTGCCCCAAAAGTCATGTGCTGATGAGACCCAACCACCAGTGTGACGCTGTGGTCAGGTGGGCTGTCAGAGGTGATGGGGACTAGCGCCCTTCTGAGAGTTCTCAGAGCTGCCGTGTGTGAACAAGGCAATGTGGTGCCAACTATGCACAAGGAGCCCAGGCTACTGGTGTCCTCCCAGTGTCTCGAGCTGAGACAGAAACTTCTAAGGTTATACGCTCCCTAGTTTCTGCTATTTTTGTTATAGCAGCCCAAACAGACTGACAGATGGAAAGGAACATTCTCTACATTCCCTGTTCCAGACTATGGAAATGAGTTAAAAGAAAAGGAGAGAAGAGATCCAGTCTTGTCACTAAGGAAGTGGCAGAGAAGAAAACCGTGGTTAATGTGTTTTTTCTTTTTTTTTTTTTGTGGTGCCGGGGATCGAACTCAGGCCCTTGTGCTTGCAAGGCAAGCACTCTAATCACTGAGCTAAATCCCCAGGCCCTGAAAATCGTGGTTAAAATGTAACTTGTGACCTCACAGGTCACTGGTTGAAACCCCTTGGGTCAGATTTATTTTCTTGGTTTCATTTCCTTACTAATTCGATTTAATGGGTCGTGGAGAACTGGGAGGAGCACTGATTCCTGCCACGTCTACACATCTAAACTGATGTTTGGCACCGTTGGCCACTTGCCTTTCACATACCTCCAGGCAGGGGAGGCGCGGCACAGCCATGCTTCGCATCACAAGGCGCTTTACTGAGAACGCATAGAAAGCAGTCACACTGGACTCGCGATTCAGCGACCCGGGGAGCACCTGGCAGAAAAGCTTAAAGAATAAGCACAGGAACCGCAGGGCAGAACGCACGCAGAAAGCAACAGAGCCACTTAAATATGATAGGAATGTTTGAAACATTGGGAAATTTACTCAGACACTGATGATGTGGTAATTACCTTGCACGGAAATTTCCCTATCTGGATATTTTTCTAAGAATGGTGGGAAGCTGGGGAAATGTCATTTGAAAAACTTCCACAAATATAAAACTGGACCAAAGACACAGTACTGTTTTCATAGGGTCTGTGAACAGGAAGATTCCTTTCACTCTTCTCCATATTTAATAAACTGTGCCAGGTTCCAGTTCTAGGCACAGAGCTATGTGGTAAGACTGCCAGGTCCTCACAAGCCTAACAGTTAATACTCATTACATGCATGACAAAGGGATCAGTTGGTCAGCATGATTTTATACTGTGTATGTGACAAGAATTGAAGCCAGGACCTTCATACAGAGTTACACCCTCAGCCCTTTTTTATTTTGAGACAGGGTCTCACTAAGTCGTTAAATTGCCCAGGCTCAGCTTGAACTTGTGATCATCCTGCCTCAGCCTCCTAGAGTGCTAGAATTACAGCTGACTTTTTCATACATAAATATATCTTGTTCATATCCATGTCCCATCCTTACACTCCCCTCATATAGTTTCTCATACTCCTCAATGAGTCTCCCCTTTCTACTTTCATGTCATCTTTTCTTTTCCCTCTCTCATCTGTCTCTGTTTCTCTGTATGTCTGTCTCTCTGATTCCACATATGCATGTAATGCTTATCTTTCTGAGTCTGGCTTATTTTGTTGACCATAATGATCTCCAGTTTCATTCGTTTCTGCATGACATGATTCTGTTCTTCTCTGTGGCTGAATAATACTCCACTCTGTGTGTACACCCCATTTTCTTTATCCAGCCTTCCACTGACAAGCATGAGGGCCTATTCCATATCTTGGCTATCGTGAATTGTGCCACAGACTACACTGGAGATTAGGAATTGCCTTGGGAAAAAAAAGGAATTGCCTTGCTCAGTGCATTTTTTGGCCTTAGTAAAAAAATCAGCCAATCAAGGGCTCCTTGAGAAAAAGCTGGTTCTTGAGCTTGGGCAGAGAAAATAGGAAATAAGCCTGGAACATCCTGTGGCCCCGGAAGTTGGGGAGTGCTGAGTGATGAGAACACACCAGGAGAGGTCACCTCAAGGGGCTCCTACCAGGTAAATCTAGGTTACTTTGAGCATCAGAATAAATAATGACAGCAACAGATTTTAATCCAATTACTAAGACTGTGACTACAGATGTCCATGTGCACATACATATATGTATTATACACACATATATATACACATCTTGTTAAATAAAATTTATAAGAAGCCATTGATTTGGACTGAACTCCTGCTCCAGGCTCCAAAAGACCAAATATTTAATATGAAACTAGCCTCATTAAATCAGCCATGATTCTCTACTTACGGGTCCAGCAAACTTTCTGTGAAGGGTCAGAGAGTAAATATTTTAGGTTTTGTGGGTCACCTGGTTTCTATTGCAGTTATTCCCCTCTGCTGTTAGAACCCTAGACAATGTGGGTACATGGCTGTGTCCTAATAAAACTTTATCTATACTCTGGCTCTACATTGTGGGTCCCATCTCTAAATAGCCCTTCCTCCCCAGTATAAGTCTAAGCCTGAGGAGGTGAAAGAGGTGAATCACCAGCCTAGTGGGGACGCCATGGCTGCTCCGTCCACCCACTACCTCCAGCCAAGTCGGGGGACAAGAGAATCACTTGAAGAAAATAAGAGAGTGTGAACAAAAAGAAGACTGCTGTCTGTTCCCCTGATTAGCTCTTTGCCTAGGAAGCAAATGTATGGCTTTAAACTTATCCAGGCAAACAAGGAAGAGAGCTGGAGAAAGGTGGCAGGGCAGAAAGAAGGTCAAAGTGGAGAGAGAAGCAGGACTGTTTGGTGTGACAAAGACATGTGAGGTTCCCCAGGCTCCAGGGGACACAGAGGAAGTTAACTGGACTCAGTTTGTTCTGTCCCAATTTTGCCAGAAGGCTTGCAGCCTTCTGGTCAGAGGATTACCCAATCAATTGTAGAGGAGTTCAAGCTCCCAAGTCAGAGAACTTGGACAACAAGTGGGCTGCCAGGCTCTCCAAAGACTGTACAAGACAGAAGAGAGGAGAGGAGGGGAGCCAGAAAGAGAGACAGATAGGCAGAGAGAGACACAGAGAGATGGAGAGACAAAGACACACAGAAAGGAAGTAGCATACAATCAGTAGTCACAATAGGTACCCACGGCCAGTTGGTATGGAAAAGTGAAGCAGCCACAGTCAAAAGCCAGGATATTACAATACTGATCTGCTCCCTCGAAGAGAGAAGAAGACAGGAATGTCTCAGAGGGAAGCCACTTGTTCCCTCAACACCACCCCACTCACAGCCAGGCTGGGGTCAGGGAGAGTCAAAGAATAGAAAGTACCTTCCGCCACCCTGCACTTCCTTCGATCCAGGAACTCAGTCAGAGCAGGGAAAGGGAGCGCTAAACTGGAGTGAGAGCCAGGCAGGGGAGCATGTGCCTGTAATCACAGTTTTCTGGGAGGCTGAGGCAGAAGGACTGCACCTTCAAGCCCAGCCTGGGCAACTTGGTGATTTAGAGAAACCTGTCTCAAAAGAAAAAAAATTTTAAAGAGGGCTGGGGAGGAAATGTAGTTTAGTGCCAAGGTCTTAGATTCAATCCTCAGTATCACTACTACTACTAATAATAATAACAACAAATCAGAATGAGATAGGAGTGTCAAGGCAGATGGTCTTTTTATTATTGAAGATGCTTTGGAAGTTACGGAATCTGCTGAAGGTCCTACTGGGTAATCTGCCACAGAGAAGAAAAGGAAGATACAAAACAACACATTTGTAGGCCAAGACTGCTACAGGGAGATAGTGTTTATATCTCTTGAGTTGAAAATATACTAACAGCTCTCCAATCTGGAGTCTATTTAATGAGCACTTTTGGCTACACATGCCAGAGTGAGAAAACCACTTCCCTACACACACATTCACACACACGTGTGCACACACACATGCCCATGGAAGTATCTGACTCCTAGAATATGTAACTCAATGAAGTTGTTGCTGTCATTGTCCTCACTGTTGTTGTCCATGTCATAAGAAGGCTCAGAAGGCAAAATGGTGGAGATAAACGTGACTACAAATGAAAAGCCTAAGTAAAGTGTACTGGAGAGGCAAATTCCTAAAAGTAATGAAAAGAAAATATTCCTTATGTGACTCAAGAGGTCACCAAGAAGCACTTATCTTTGGTATAGCTTATTAAAGAAGACCGAAAACACGCTACATTTTAGACAGACTTCTGACAATTAAGAGTTTGTACAAAAATGAAGGCTGAAAAATCTTTGAGTCAAAGTGTTTGTGTAAAAATACATGGGCAGTGAAGAAGTATGCAGTAAGATGAGTGATGACCAAGAAAAGCTTAAAGTATATGAGGTTTATACTTTAAACAGCTCCATGGTTAATCACACATTGGTGTAAGTAATGTAAGCTAATTATGTAGTCATTAGGATACATTTTCTCAGAAAGAATTGAGATGTGTTATGTACATGCACCAGCTCCCCACGAGGAATATGATCACTATGTGCTGCAAACTTGGACCAATAAAAAACAAAAGGGGCTAGGGGATTTAGCTCAAGTGGTAGAGCACTTGCCTAGCAAGCACAAGGCCCTGAGTTCACTCCCCAACACCCCCCAAAAATAAAGAACTGGCCAATAAAGAAATACATTTCAACTATTCAAAAAATTCACATGAGGATATATGAATCTACCAATGAAGGGAATCATTTGAAAATGTATTTATATGAGTCACGTATTGATCTTCAAATTTAGTGCTCAATCCTCCATAATCCACAGCAGTTTATATGGAGATTCTGCCTTCTCCAAAATCCACAGCAGACTGTAGGGTGATTTTGCCACCCCAAATTGCCAGGAACCCTTTAAAATGAAATGAATGAGGGGAATGAGTCACCCTATTCAATTATTCATTAGAAGAATATGCTAAGGAGCACCCAAAGGTGCCAGGCACTATGGTGAGCACTTGAGATAAAAATCCTCAAGACCCAGCCTGGTCTAATGGAGCTCTACAGCTTGTGAGGGCAGATATTTGTATCCTCCCACTTACAGGGTTGGGAGTGATAAGCAGATGAGACATTGCCGCCAAGTACCAGGTGGGACAACTCAGCCAAGAGGAGGCGGGCTTCAGAGAGGATGTAACTAGGCACAATCATGACTAATTAGCTGACTCAACTATCGAAACAGGAAATGGGAACTAACCCTTTACTTATCACCTCCCCAAGCAGAGTCAGATCAGATAAAAGGGAGGGTGTGTGATACTCAGTGTCCTTGTAACTCAGCCCGAAGAGGACGTAGTGACTGCAAGAGATGAGAACACACAGAACATGAAGCACCAGTGTCACGAAATGGTGCTCAGCAAGCAACGGAACCAGTGAGAGGGGCGGGTAGGCAACTTGTATCTCGCAAAGTGAGTGCAACTCAAAGAGTGGTCAAATCTAGACTTCTAGAAGAGTGAAATGTTTTACATTTTCTTTTGAACTCTTAAAGGATTCCATTCTTCCACCCCCACCCCAAGGTGTCAAAAACAGAAATGGAGTTTTGGAGATGTTATCTTCATATCATTACAGTTCAGATTACAATCAGTCACAGTACTGTACTATACATGGGTGGCACCAGTGTATCAACCAAACAAAGGTGCTAACCTGTGGGCAGCTGGTGAAGACCAGGCCCTTCCCCTACCACAGGCTTGTGGTGATAGATGGGGAAAAGGCGCACATGTGACCACGTGCATCAGTCACAACATTTGCAGTAGATCACTGCCTCACTACATGATGGAGAATACATCACATCTCCTTTGTGGATTGAAGAAGCTGTGTTTCCTGCACATACATAAGGACAACATGTGTACAACAGAGTACACATGCTTCTCTGCAGCATACAGAACTTTCTTCAAAACGGATCACATAAATCCCACTGAAATAAATACAAAGGAATTGAAATCACCCCATGTTTACTATCATTGTGTGGTGAAACTAGAAATCAGCCACAGAAGAAACCACAGAAAATTTAGAAACACCTGGAAATTTAATAACATGCTTCTGATCATCTGTATGTCACAGATGAAGTCAAGGAAGAAACTAAACAATTTCTGGATGCAAGCACAATGGCCAGTGCAACACACTGGAACCTATGGAGCACATTAATAGCAGTCGTAAGAGGGACGCTCCCTGCAATAAATACTCACATTAGGAAAGCAGAGTGAGCTCATGAAACCTAATGACAAATCTTGAGATACTTAAGAAACAACAACAATCCAATCCAAATTGAAATTAAAGAAGGAAATTATGAACATCAGAGAAGAAATTAATTTGAATTTGAGACTAAAAAATATACCAAGAACCACCAAATCAAAGAGCTGCTTCTTTGAAAGAATAAACAAAATAGATAAACGCTTAGCCAAACTTACCAAAAAGAGAGAGAAAATACATCAGTGCAATTAGAAATGAAAAAGGAGAAATCATAACAGACACCACTGAAATTCAGAAAGTAGTTAGTAATACTATGAAAAATTGTATCCCAACAAGATGGAAATTCTTGAACAAATGGACAGATTCCTAGACTAACATAAATCACCAAAATGGACCCAAGAAAACATAAAAATATTGAACAATCCAGTAACAAGCAATGAAATTGAGGCAGTAATAAAACACCAACTAAAGAGAGCCAAGGACCTGATAGATTCATTGCTGAAGTCTACAAACCTTTGAGGATGGTATATCACCAATACTACTCAAATTCCTCAATGAAACTGAAAGGGAAAGAGTGCTCCCAAACTCGGTTCTGAAAGCCAGCATCACCAATTCCAAAACCAAAGACACAACTAAAAAAATAAAACTACACACCAGTCTCCCCAGTGAACACAGGTGCAAAAATATTCAGTAAGATGTTGGCAAATAGAAAGCAAGACATCATGAAAAGGAGCACACACCACTACCAAGTAGGTTTCATCCCAGCACTGCAAGGACAGTTCAACATATGTAAACCAATAAATTTAATACACCACATAAACAGAAGGAAGGACAAAAAACATATGATTATATTAATAGACGCAGAAAGAAGCTTTTGACAAAATCCAACATCCCTTCATGACTAAAAAGTCTGAAGAAAGTAGGTACAGAAGGACCTTACCTAAATCTGGTAAAAGCCATTTCTGACAAACCAATAGCCAACATCATATTAAATGGGGGAAAACTGAAACATTTCCACCTAAAATCAGGAATAAGACAAGGATGAGCACTAAACCGCTTCTGTACACCACAGAACTAGAAACATTAACCAGTGCAATCAGGCAAGGGAAATAAAAGGGATACGTATAGGAAAAAAGGAAGTCAAATTATCATAATTTGCAGATGACATGACCTTCTACATTGAAGATTCAAAGAATTCCACCAAAAAACTCAGAATAATCAATTCCAGCAATGTAGAATACAAAATCAATACACAAAAATCAATGGTATCTGTGTATACCAATAATGAACTCATTGAGAAAGAAACAAGGAAAACAATACCGTTCACAATAGTATTAAGAAAAATTAGGTACCTAGGAATTAATGTTACAAAGAAAGTGAAAGTCCTCTACAATGAAAACTACAGTACTCTGAAAAAGGAGATTGATGACATCAGAAAGGAGAAAGATGTCCCCTGTTCCTGGGTATGCAGAACAAATAGTGTCAAAATGGTCATACTTCCAAGACTGGTAATTAGGGTCAATGCAATTCCAATCAAAATACCAATAGCATTCCTCACAGAACTAGAGAAAACAATCTTAAAATTCATATGGCACCAGAAGAGACCCAGAATAGAAAAAACAATCCACGAAAACAAAAGCAAAGCAACAGTGATTTAAAAAAAAAGACATGGTATTGTCACAAAAACAGACATGTGAAAAGAGGATACAGAAACATCCCCAGACACATTCAGCTATTAGATCTTCAACAAAGAGGCCAAAAACATACGTTGGAGAAAAGAGAGCCTATTCAACAAATGCTGCTGGGGAAATTGGCTATTTAAATGCAGAAGATTGAAGGTGGACCCACATCTCTCACCATGTGCTAAACTAAAATCTAAAGATCTAAATAAACATTAAAACAGAAACACTGAACCTTCTGGAAGATAAAATAGGCAAAACACTTGAAGTCGTATGTGTAGGCAAGAACTTTCTGAACAACTCCAACTGCACCAGAAATAACAGCAAGAATCAACAAATGAGATTATACCAAATTAAAAATCTTCACAACGAAGGAAACAATTAATAGAATGAAGAGACAGCCTACAGAATGGGAAACATTTTTGCTAGCTATTCCTCAGAGAGAGGAAAAATATCTAGAATATATAAAGAACTAAAAAACTAGACCACTCAAAATAAAAGACTCAATCAAGAAATGGACAAGTGAAATGAATAGACACTTCTCAAAAGAGGAAGTACAAATAGCCAACAAACATATGAAAAAAATGTTTAGCATCTCTGACCACTAGAGAAATGCAAATTAAAACAATCCTAAAATTTCATCTTATACCAGGAAGAATGAAATGATCAGGAAATCAAAGAATAACAAATGCTGGTGTGGCTGCAGTGAAAAAGAATCCTCCTGTCTTGTTGGTGGGAATGTAAACTAGTACAACTAAAGAACTAAAGACATCATATTCCAGCAACACATGCACACCAATATTTACACCTGCACAATTCATACTAGCTAAATCTGGAAGCGGCCTATCAACAGAGGAATGGATAAATAAAATGTGGTATTTATACATAATGGAATATGACTCAGGAATAAAGAAGGATAAATTCAGAACATTTGTAGGAAAATGGATACACCTGGAAAATATAATGTTAAGTGAAATAAATCAGACACGCACTTAAACATCATATAGCTTCTTTCACTTGAGTAAGGCAAATTACAAATAAAGAGCAAAATAAAGAACTGATAGAAGGAAACAAGGAACTAGATCTTACAGATGGGAAAGGGTCCAGGAGACCATGCACACGGGAAGGGGAAGGAGAGAGGAAATAAAAAGGTCTAAGATATGTGATGTATCTGTACCAAATATCCACAATGAAATGTAATCATTATGTCATAAACATGAGCTAAAATAATAAGAAGACCGAAAATGGGGAAAGGGCATTTAGAAACAGAGGGAGGGAGGTGGGTGGGAAGGGAAAGGGGATTAAAAAAGAATAAAGCTGTGTTATATACATTCATCTATTCTCTAACTTGAATGTAAATTTCATGTATTGCAAACATGTACTAATAAAAAAGGAAATAAGATCCACTACAATTTTGTTTCTTCTTTTAAGTTTTAGCCTCATAAAGATTGCTGTTGTTATTGGTGCAGAGATGAACGAATATTCTACCCTCATTGAATTGCATTCTATCATATTTAATGCTTTTTTACCTGCATTGAATTTTATGTGATATAGATGTCATGATTCACTTCGATTTTAGTTTGAATTTGGTTAATGTGTGTTTTGTCTGTCTTTAATTTGTGTACTTATCAGGGTCCAGGGTCTAATAAAGAGACAAAAAAACACACCTATAATATGAACAGTGAAATTTTAACATTAGTAAGTATTGGCTATTTAACAGGGGATTATTGCTAACTGGAATACTAAAGAATATAGGAATAGTGGACATAGGGAGTGTTCACTACCCCTACAGCTACGGCAGAGTATGGCTTGTTCCAAGGAAGGAACAAACCTGGAAAGGGCTTTGACAAAGGCTGAGGTTCAGAACTAATTGCTGAGACCCACTTGCCAGTTAAGAAGTTTGCTAAGATGCCACAGACTGGGGCTGCAAGCAGGAAAGCACCAACCGGAACACCTACAAAATTTCCTAGGAAGCCATCTGCTAGGCTGTCACTGTAAATTGATGGGACTCCTCATGGTGGCCTTTCTGTGAAGCCATCTACTATGATATTGGTAAAATGTTCCAGGAAGCTGGGATGCCTGCACAATTTGCTAAATGGTGAGCAGTAGATATTCTTCAGCCTCACTGGGGTACTGATGTGAAACTTAATAGAAAATCACTGGAAATTGGCCCTTGGAGGCACTAACAAATTTATCTAGGAAGAATGACACCTGCAAGCTATTAGAGTCAGAATAAAAAGCCTATAATAACCAATAAAAGCCCCTTCCTCTTTCGTTCCTCACTACAGCCTTTACTGACACAATATTCTGTGAGCTAAGGAGAAATGTTTCCACAGCCCAGCTCCTGTATCACACAAAAAATGAATACATTTAGAGGAGAAAGGCAATAAATTAACAACTAGCACTGTCCACCCCTGGGCTTTTCAGTTTCCATCTGTATCCCTACACACATCTGAACTTCCATATAATAACAAAATGACTGTTTCCATACAAAATATTCTTTGTGTAAATGAATTAAGTTTTCGAAGTTTTCCCAAAAGTCAATGACATACTGTCCCAACAGTCATTGTATTAATCACTGGCTATATTACTTAGTGCTCAAACGCAATCACAACTTCCACTTATTTTGTTACCTATATAATGCATTATAAATTAATCTTCCACAACTGATATTTAAAATAATAATGGCAAGAAGAGAGATTAGAAATGGTTAGCATAAACAAACAAACACAAGCAAAGAGAAAATATGCAAAGATACTACAATCCTCACTTGCACAACTGATCACAAGGCAGTAAGTAATATCTGTGAGTTTTGTCCATGACTCATTCCATACTTTCCTTGCTGTCAGCCAGACCTCGACTAGTCAATTTCTTTACCTGGTGGAGTAACCCAAATCACCTCTCCTGAACTATATGAGTTTCAATATTCTTGCCCCTTTTTGGTTGCTGTAGTTTTCCATTGACCTTTCATACTGAGCCCAGAAGTAGTAAAAGGGTTCTGAACTCTAAGAATTCGCTGGGTTCCAGGCAGAATCTAATTGGGTATACAATTTCCTCTTGAAGAATTAGGTCAATCATTCCAGCCTGTAGAGTTACACTTATTTCTCTCTAATGATTAAGTGACATAAGTAATTCAGAACAACAATCTCATCTTTGAGTTTGGTGGATCCATTACTGTGTCCCTTGATGGCAGCATCCCTTCCCTACCCTTGGAATCCAAGATTTTCAGACCAGCAGAGTTCAAAGTTGTGAAGGCTAGGAAGCAAACACCTGTGAGTTATAAACACGATAATAATTGAGCTACTCCCACTTTTGGTCCTTGATTCCCAGACTCATATAGTCTGGCTACAAAGATGACAGCACCTTATATTCAAAGTACATACTGCCCCTTGGTCAGTGTATATACTGCATCCAGAGACAGTGAAGGGAAATCCTGCAATCATCAGAACTTCAAGTAATATGTTTGGTGGTCTTTTTGGAGAGAGTTACCCAGACATATGGATCTATACTTGTTCCACTCTGGGCAGGTACACTGTTGGCCTGGACACTGGAGACTCAGAAGGAAAAGACCTGGAAGACTGATAACAAGGAAATCTTGTTACCTGATGGAGGGTATAGCGCCATTGTGGTCCATGTTACGCAGTACAACACATTATGCACAAGAAGAACTCTGTGCTGGGGCAGCTTTCCCAATCTGTTTTTCCATCACTAGTCCCACCTTCTTGCCTGAGTTCCCAGTACATTTTTCTTCTGATGCAGGTGACTTTTAATATTTTAGTAGAAAACATCCAAATACACTTTTAAAACAGTATAATAAACTGTCATAATTGTGTCAATTCACTTCACAATCATCCAAATTATGCTGTAATTTTTTACTTTATCTCTTTCCACTTTTCTAAAAAACTGGAATATTTTAAAGTAATTCTGGGCTTTGTTATTAAGTTATTCACCTCTGAAATACTTTGCCATGGATCTCAAAGGAAAAAAATAGGACATTTTGTTCACAACATAATGTGCCATTATCATGTGAATAAAATTAACAATATTGCTTTAGTATGGTTGAATACCCAATTCGAACTCAAATTTCTCTTAATTGTGTAAAAAAATTATAGTTGGTTAAAATAAGGATCTGAACAAATTTCACTCCTTGAATTTGCTCATAATGTCTCTTAAATCTCTTGGAAATTTTTCTTTTCTTCTAGAACAAATCTTTTATTGTATAGAACATCTCACAGTCAAGATCTGGCAGACTGCATTCTTGTTTTGTTTTTAACTTGGCCCTCTATCATTTCCTACCACAGACTGTAAATTTCATGGAAAGACTTGATTAAGTGAGGGTTCCAGTGGGCAGGGAGGAAAGTGGACCCTTTGGGTGGTATGGAGACCTTCATGTTGCATGGATCAGAATGCAGATAAAGGTTGCTTGTCTTACTTTTAGGACTACTGCATTTCGTAAGTGCAATTCAGACAGACGTACTTCTCTTAACCGCCTGCTGAACACAGCCCTGAGAGAACCCACCCACCTGCTCCTGAACTGTTCCTCTTCCTGTGCCATCTGTCTTTCCAGGCAGCCTCCTAAGACATCCTGCACACTTCTTTTCCACCAATGGCCACACTTGAGTTCATTTCTACACCAAGTGCATTTCTTGTATTAGAACTTTCCTCTCTATTCACACCACACTGGCCTAGCCCAAGGAGGTTCCATGGAAGAGATACCTACATGGGCTTAAAACAAGAAGAACCATCTAAGGACAGAGATTCATGTCCCCAACTCTCGCAGGCAGAACAATCACTCCTGCCCTCATTCTACCTTTGTTATTCCTCTATGATTGGATTTATTGCATTATATATAATGCGTTTTTTGCTTCATATCCAGACTAGAAACCCTTTCAAAGGGCCCTAAGACTTATTTAATGCTCTAAATCTCTCATGCATGATCGAATTAAAAGTTTATTATTGAATCAAAGTACTTTCCTACACACAATAGTAAACATTTGAAAAGCACTGTAAATAAGTAGTGTATTTCCATCACTTCTTCATTAACATGGCAAATTATATTTAAATGTTTAAAACATTAAATTTTGTGTTAGCAATCTTATTTATAAGAAAAAAATATACAGTCCAATATTTCACAGACTACAGCAATGACACAAGGCTCTGGGATCACGTTTGTAGTGACTGTTAATATATGATCTTCCTTTTACACATGCAGACATTGTCACTTGATTAACAAGTAATGGAATGAACATTCAGATTGGACCATTTGACATGTGCCAATTACTTCCAGCCTCATCTCATGATCACACAGTAAAATTTTCCATTTTGAAGATGATTTGACATTTCTAGAGTAAAAATGTTATGCTAAAAGAAACATCCACGGTCATCCCCCAACTCTGTCCATTGCCCCAAGAGAAAAATAATTCCACCCAACCACTTCTTTTATCTTTTAGCTTGATTAATCCCTCCCACTCCACTCATTTTACACACTTTTAATCCCTCTAATTTCTCTTTTTTCATCAATCTCTTCCTGGTTTCATTTTCCTTGTCACACAAGTGAAGGGAAGAAGATATACTCTTTTCTCAGCCCTCATGAGCTCATGGCTGAGACATGAAACTACATAAACACACGGAGATTAAACAATACATTACTGAATAATCAGTGGATCACTGAAGAAATCAGGAAAGAAAAAGGTTCCTATAATCAAATGACAGTGGAAGCACAACATGCCTAGATCTGTGGGAGACAAGGAAAGCAGTTCTAAGAGGGAAGTTTATAGCTGTGAATGCACACATTGAAATAATTGAGCAATTCCAAATAAATAACCTGATGATGCATTTCATAGTCCTAGAAAAACAAGAGCAATTCAAATCGGAAATTTTTGGAAAAAAAATTACAAAGATCAGCAGAAATTAATGAGTAGACACTATATATACATACACACACACATACACACACACAAACACACACACATATATCAAACAGGGCTGACAAATCCTTAGCCAAACTTACCAAATAAAGACAATAATCCATATCAAAGCAATCAGAAATGAAATCACAACCCAAATCCAGAGAAATATAAGAAACTACTCAAAAAACTTACATGTCAACAAATTGTAGAACCTATAAGAAATGGAGAAATTCTTAAACACATATGAATTAACAAAATTGAACCAGGAAGATTTAAAATCTGAATAGTCCAATAATAAGCAACAAAACAGAAGCAGAAAATAAAAAGCTCTACTAGCAACAAAAGCGCAGGACCTGATAAGTTAACCACAGAATGCTACTAGAACTTCAGGGAAGATCTAACACCAATACTCAAACTCTTCAATGAAATGAAGGAATACTGCCAAACTCATTCTTGGATACTAACATTATCCTGAGAGGAAAACTGGACAAAGATTTAAAAACAAAACAAAACAAAAAAATACAAGCCAATCTCCTTAAAGAACATAGATGCAAAATCATTAAAAAGGCCATATATCATGACCAAGGTGACTTCATCCCAGGGATGCAATGATGGTTCAACACACACAAATCCATAGATGTAATGCAGCACATAAACAGGAGCAAGAACAAAAATCACATGATCACCTCAATAGATACAGAAAAAGCCTTTGACAAAATTCAACATCCATTCATGATTAAAGAAAAATCCTGATAAAAGTTTTTTTTGAAAACTTTTGAAAGAAGGACATTGTCTCAAACTAATAAAAGGTATTTTATGACAAAACTACTGCCAACATGGCAATAAATGGTGAAAAACTAAAAGCTTTTTCTCTAAAATCAGGAACGAGACAAGGATGCCCACTCTCTCTACTCCTGTTCAATCTAGTACTTGAAACTTTAGTCAAAGCAATCAGGCAAGTGAAATAAATAAAAGGGCTATTTGTATAAGAAAGGAAGAAGTCAAACCATCCTTATTCACAGGTAGTATGATCCTTTACACAGAAGACCCAAAAGATTCCACTGACAAGACCCCTAGAATTATTAAACAAATACAGCAAAGTAGCAGAATACACAATAAACACAAAAATCCATAGCGTTCCTGTACAACAACAATGAACTCACCAAGAAAGAAATTAGGAAAACACATTCACAACAGTGTCAAGAAAAATTATATAACAGTAATACCTTGACTTGCAAGAATAATTTGTTCCACTGTAACCCAAAGTATTTGTGATATCAAAGTGGGTGGTGCGGGAGGGAGGGGGGGGAGGGGGAGAGAGAGAGAGAGGGAGGGAGGGAGGGAAAGGGAGAGGGGAGAGGGAGAGTAAGAGATGTGTACTACTTGTGTTGCAAGACATTGCTAGTTTAATCAAGTTAAAATATCTTAGAAATGTTTCCTGGACTTAAAGCCTCTAAGTTGCCACAGGATCTGCCCAGCTTGTATCTCTCCTTCTTTACCCTATGTTTCTCATCCCCCTCTTCCCTTAATCCAGCCATCCTGTTACTACACTGGTCTGTGCATTTTAGGCCTTCTTTTAAATTTTTTTTATCCAAAGATCGTAAGGATATTTGTCCGTGTTTCCTATGGACAGCTGTGCTATTTTTACTTCCACACATCAGTCTAAAATATCTAGAAATTATTGAGAGGAGGTATAACACACAATAAATCTAAGACCATCTTTATCCATCTGAATAGCCAATGTTTTCAACACCATTTATTAAATACTGCTGACTTCTAGTGATATTTCTTTCCCATTTTAGGTTCTTCAGGTCAGCTTCTAAGTAATTATTTTCCATTAGTCTATTTTTCTAATTGTAATTAGTCTGCTCAAAATGTTCTTGGCTATTTTTGATCTTGCAAATTAGTACTTAGGATCACTGGAAGGTGTCAAAAAAAATTAGCAATCCTCTTCAATGGGATGAGAATAAACTGAAATTCTAAAACACAAAGCAGGTGGAAAAGCTTTCAAAGCAGCAAAGATGGTACAGGTGGGAAGAGACAGATGGGATACTCATTTCTACAAATCTCAGAAACAGCCAGTAAAGTAGATTTCTCCAAGGTCAGGGGACATTCTCAGAGGTACAAAAATCCCTCCTCTTTGACATCAATGAGATCAGGGTGCCTGAACCCTGGAAGGGGCGTAGGTGAGGAAGCCTATTTACCAAGCTGTGCGGGTGGTTCTCATGTGTGCTGACCTTTGAGAATCCCTGAGATGAATACAAGCTTCCCTGTAGTTTTTTTTTTTTTTTTAGCAATTCAGATAAGTACAGTAGTTTGTGTGTTTGAATCCTTATTACAGATAATAAATCCCACTAAAATGTGAATACAGTTGACCCTTCGTTATCTGCACCTTCCCTATAGTAGATTTGACCAATGGCAGATAGAAAATATTCAGGAAAAAGAACAGCATCTACTGAGCATGGAGACATTTTTCCTGCCATTATGCCTTAAGCAATACAGTGTCACAACTGTTGACACAGCATTTGCACAGTGTTAGATATTTGAAGTCACCTAGAGGAGAATTAACGTGTACAGGAGGCTGCTATCACCATGCGGGGTTCTATGCACATCTGCCATTTTATAAAACAGATATGCGCATCCATGGATTTGTGTCTGGGGTGTCTTGGAACCAATTCCCATGGATACCGAGCGATGACTTTAAAACATTAAATTTCAGTATCTTGTTAAGTAAAAGTTGAGTGGAGCTGGATCAAACACAGGGTGTCCGGTATTGTTTACTGCTTGGTTTTCTAAAGGAAAGGAAGCCAGGACAGGGCAAATGGCAAAGTGAATGCACACACACACACACACACACACACACACGCATGTGCGCCAAGGTCCCTGAAACTTGTGCCTTGCTCAGAGAACCTTTACGGCTGTTGGTGACTCATTTCAGTCACTTCTGTCTTTCCCTTTATGAACTCTGCAGGTGCCCCTGGATCCATGGACCAAGAACCCTCAAAGTTTTAGAGATGCAAGGTGGATTTCTCAGGCAAATATTCACGAAGGTTGCAGTGGTAATGCTTTCTCATTGTTTTCCTCATTGGAATGGCCCTTCCGCCATGAGAATAACAAGATGCAATGAAACAACTTCAGCTAGAACAAGTGTGGGTATGTGTGGCACAGGGTCATAGAGCAGTCAAGAATGTGGGGTGTGGGGCACGCACCTCTAATCCCAGCCCTTGGGGAAGGCTAAGGAAGGGGAATCACTGTGAGTTCGAGGCCAGCCTGGGCTACAGAGCAAGACTCTGTCTCAAAACAATAACCACAACAGCAACAAAAAGAACAGATATCTCTGAAGCTGGACATGGTGGTATATGCCTGTAATCCCAACGTTCTGGGATTGTGAGTTCAAGCCCAACTCAGGAAACTTGGTGGCCTAGTGAGACCCTGTCTCAAAATAAAAAATGGTTGGAGATGTAGCTCAGTGCAAAGGCCTTGGGTTCAATCCCCAGTACTGGGGTGGGGTTGGGGGAATGGCTTTGAATACACCCCGGCAAGTCTGCAGCACTTTTTTCATCTTACAGATTTTGAGTTTTAGAACTCTAAGACACTTTGGAAATCATCTGGTCCTTGTCACTTTGCAGATGTGGAAACTGAGGCCCTGAAAGTTTCCATGACAAGCCTGTGACATGCCAGTGTGGGGCAGATGTAGCCATGCCAACTCTGAATCTAGGGTTTGTCACCCATCTCTCACTGAGCTTCTGTTTTCTGCAATAGCAGCTGGACAGGACCTGGAAGCCCCTAAAGTCCTAGGGACACACTACCATGCAGACTGTGATTAGCCTGCCCCACACTCTCACATATTTGCTGGAGGTGGGACAATTTATAAAATTCTGTGGCCTACTGCTCAGCTCATGTGTCACTGTAATGTATAGCGAGGTGTGGAGATAACCTCGCGTTAGTGACCCGCACCGCAGAGCTGCTCTGGTTTTCCTCTCAGAACTTCAGCAGCACAGTCGTGGGAAAGCCCTTCGCCCTTCCCCTATCCTGTGCCATGTGGGCTGTTTTCTCAGTCAGTGGTTTTCACAGCTCAGCCATGAGGAAGGCCACTGTGGTAACGTCCTCACAGATACTTTGTTGAATGAGTATAAAGAGGCAGTGTAGCAAGTTATTCATAAAGCCATATTTCTAAAATATACAGGACTTTCCTCTATTCAAAATTATGTCCTTCCTTTTTTTTTTTTTTGGTGCTGAGGACAGAAGCCATGCGTTTTACCATCGAGCTACACCCCAACCCTATTCAGGGTTTCTGATGGCTTTTCTATTTACAGCAGGGTCACTCCTGAGTTAGACACTTACCATGGGTTTTTGTTTTTTTTCTTTTTTTTTTTTTTCAGGCGTGGGGAAGGACTGGAGATTGCACTTAGCCAGTGCATGCTAAGAGCTCACTCTAACACTGAGCTATATTCCCAGCCCTCTTCCTCATTAATGTTTCTATTAAAATGCCATATTTAAAGATAAAATGACAGGTAGAGATGATGAAAGTCATTTAACTAAATGGTAAAATAAAAGATTGACCATTACCTGTATCTTCCTTGGTACTGCTAAACCATGAAAACCAAGTATCTGTGAGGACGACATCTCCAGGCCGTTGTTCTTTTGAAAAATGCTTCTTAACCACATGCGATGAAGAGCCATGTGGTTTTCTCTCCAATTAGTTGTGGAATGATGTTATTGTAACTCATAATGAAATGAATTATTGGAAAAATGAAATGCTGCTTAGACGTGGTGCTAATGTCCAGACTCACCCAGCTTCTGCATGTATCTTGCCACAAAATGTCAAAAGAGCAGCCAGTCTGCAGAATAAACATTTCCTGTTCATAAGCCACCTAGGTTAAGGTGTGTTTGTTACTGCAGCCCAAATGGACGAAGCTGACATCTACCAATCAAGTGAGGCTACAGAGGGATTAGCTAGTGAGGCTAGTTGTGACTAGCTTAGGTTGGGTTGGAGTCCACACCTAGACCAGCCATCAGCTGAGATCAGAGATAAGTAAGGATGGGAAAGTCCTCACCAAAATCACAATCAAATTGAGTGAGAACATCATTTCCTAAAAAAGATATGAAGAGGACCTTGCAAATAAACCCAAGTGCCCATGCAGATTCCAGGAGACTTTTGTGGAGGTACAGTGAGCCTAGAACTATGACACCAGCTACACCTCCCCTCTCCCTCTCAGAGCTCCTCTTAATCTTTAAAAGCAAATTCCAGGGGTTGAGGATTCAGCTCAGCGGTGGTGTACTTCCTCGAAGCCCTGAGTTCAATCCCCAACACCCCCCCCAAACAAAAAACAAACAAACAAGAACAACAACAACAAAAAACAACTAAAAGCAAATTCCATCTCAGTAATTACAGGACTCCTGCTGGCCTGGGAAGTCTGCTGTGGAAACCCAAACTGCAGTTCATTCAGGGGAAAATGAAGCATAGTATTAGATCTTGAGGTCTCCTAAAACAATCTGTGTATACTACAACAGTTCCAACCTGGGGACAGGAATGGTCAGTCCTTAGCATTTTCCCCTGCTTTATCACAAGTAAGAGCTTAGTCCTTCTGGTCTCCATCTCTCCAAAGGTTACTCAATCAGAAGTAAGAGCCTGTTGACTATTGGTCCACACATTTCTAAATTTGCCTCACTGGCCACTGGGGATTCCACCCTACAGGCCCTACAAATTTCTCTTTCTTTATACAACAAAACAGTATCAGCACCGGAAATTAACACATTTCCAGGAAGTGGTCATCAATGGTTGTTTTTCTTTCTTATCTCTCTGCTAACACACAGAAACATTGCCTGTCTTTGCTCTTTTGTGGTCATTCCTGCCAGTGAGCCCAGGACAAATAGGACCAAGGCATCCACAGTTGATAATCTGTGGCCTCCACTGCTGCACTGAATAAGCTAAACGGGAGTTTTTCATGATCAAGTAGGGACTCACTTTTAACTTCCAATGGAACAGTTTACAGGTTTAATGACTTGCTAGGACCGTGACAATCATGCCTGATAAGACCATGCTTAGCGAGCTGAAGTAGAGGCCTCTCCTCTATCTACAATCCAATCCAATCAATATAAGCCATGTCAACACTACATAAGCATCCACGCTCTTTTTCAAAATCGTGGAGCACCTGGCCCTTTTTCAGCAGAAATTTACAGCTGGCTTCAATCATCCCTTCTCATATTCAGTTTGCCCCAGTCTGGTCACTGCCATGAGAGGGAGCCTCTGTGCTCACATTAGACTTTTTGTCCCCATCACTGCAAGCCCCAAAAATTCTGAAAGAACCATCATTCTCCAAAAAGCAGACATATCAGACTATTTGTGCCTTCTTGGCCCCACAATCCAGCACTGGCTACCTTACAAATTACTCTGATCTCACTTGGTAAAGAAGGATGTAAAGACCAATTTCACACCTAAACTGGACGCTTTTCACTTCAGAGGAGTTACAGTGAGAAGCAGGTATCAGAGGCCCCACCAGCTATTCCAGCAGCACAGCAGGAATGCTTTAGATACATAATTTCATGCTGATGCTTTCACTGAGTAAAGACCTTATTTCACTCAAATCCAGACGGTCTTGATCAATGGGAACCACCGTCAGGAGTAGGAAGTCTGGAGGAGTTGCACAGTAGGGTAACTGCAGATGATAATCATGTACTATTTCAGAAAGCTACAAGAAAGGATTTTCAATGTTCTCACCATAAAGAAATGATGGGGGGAAAATGAAATGATGGATGTTTGAGGAAATAGGTATGTTCAACCCAATTTAGACATTATACAATGCATATATGCATTGAAATATCACATGGTACACCCTAAACATCTAAGTTGTTCTTTTTTTCTTAGTACTTGGGATTAAATCCAGGGCCTTCACACTGAACTACAACCTCAGCCCCCAGCTCTTTTTAAAAATATTTTTATTTGAGACAGGGCATCACTAAGTCACTAACTTGTGTAGGCTGGGCCCAAATTTGTGATCCTTCTGCCTCAGCTACCCAGAGTGCTGGGATTTCAGCCATGCACCATGCCACACAGCTCAATTTTTCGTTTTTATTCATCAGTTTAAAGTTTTTAAAAAATGTAAATATCCTGATAATCAAGTTTCATCAAGTTCTGGACATCGTGTTACATGTTGCCCCATCAAACTGAGGTGACACTGTAATCCTGCCTACAACTTCAGAAGCCTGATCTAAACCTGCTACCTTCTGACTTCACCTTCACGTCAAGCCACATTATGTGATATCCCTCATGGAGTCACACACTGTGTTTTACTGAATCTAAAACACCACTGAAAAGATCCATAATTTTTGTCTCCTTAAAAAACATAAAACTGCCAATTAAACAACTGCAATGTTTTCTTACCATTTACAATTTTTATCCAAAACTTTTAAAAGGAATTTTCCTATACTACAGGTTATCCCACTAACCTCTTTATGGGCCAAATCCAACCTGTTTTTATAAATATTTCCCTTTATATTTACACAGAAGATTGATGTAAATGGAATAAACTGTTTCTTTAGGTCAAATATACAAGAAAAGACATTTGTGATCATTTCTCTCATCAAACATTTGCTTTGCTACATTCAAAAATTAGCCCTGCTGGGTTTGGGGATTTAGCCCAAGTGGCAGAACACTTGCCTAGAAAGTGCAAGGCTCTGAGTTTGATCCTCAGCACCACCACCACCCCCAAAAATTTGCCCTGCTAATTTGTTTTTGTATCCTTTTCATTTCACTGCCAAATTATAGCACAACCCTTGTGGAGCTGGGTCAAACAGGATCAGCAGTAGGGACTGGTTCCCCTGGGCTTGGCTCTAGGGCTAGAGGCATCTGACAGTTCTGTAGGGGAGGGAAAATAATTTCTCTTCCACCCTCCACAGTTCTAGGAGTAAAAGACTAAGACAGCAGCCAGTCCCTCTCCTACAAGACATACTAACAAGAAAAAAAGCAGAACCTTATTGCCATGGGTATCTCATGGATACACACATAGGAGACACCCAGAGAACATAGTAACAATTAAGGAGGTGGCTAAGAATTCGGCTTTCAATACCATCTTTCACTCGAAGGAAGGAGGGCATGGAGAGGCAAGTAAAGGGCACATGGCCAAGAAAAGCACAGGGGATTCAGGAAGGGTTCATTTTACAGACTTAAGTGACTTCTCTGCCATTAAGAGTCCCTACTGATTCAGCCATCCTTCTCTTCCTCGTTCAGGACAACACTTACAAGTAAAGAGTGCCAAATTAAAAAAAGAATTCAGTGGGGAAATTCCAGTACTCTAGTAGTTTGAGGCAGGAGGAGCAAGATTGAGCCCAGCCTGGGCAACTTAGTGATTCAGTGAAACCCTGTTTTGAAATGAACAATAAACAAAAAAGAGCTAGGGATGTGGCTTAGTGCAAAGGTCCTGAGTTCAATCCCCAGTACTACCAAGAAAAAAAAATCAAAATGGAGTAGCACTGGTTCAGGGAGTTAGGAGGCCACTGTTAATTAGATCTCACACACACTCACAGCTGAACCTTTGAACTGTGCTGCATCCATGTCCACCACATGCCAAGTGAATCCACCTTTGAACATCGTTAACCTCTGCCGACCTTCTGTACAATGGACCCTTTCCCCCAGGCTACCCAGAGACCAAGACTGCACCCAGTCCCCTTCTTATAGGACAGCTTAACATTTGCCAGCACTAACCACAGTTCCTAAGTGTCTAATTACCAACCTCTTTATGGATTAGAACTATCAATCCAGTTACCATCTCATACAATCTCAGACTACATTTTCAAGATGGCTTCCGCTTGTGTTTCCCCACTTGCAGTTCTACTAAGCCCCAATAAATGTAGTTTTCTTTGTTCTTGACTACGTTGATTTTATTGATTGACAGATTCCTTACAAAAGGTTTTCAGAGCTTCTTTTCTATCTGTTGTTTCTCAGAGTAACCAGATCAAAATAATCCCTTTGCCAAAAAAGGCATAAATTGGGGTGGGATTTTCTGCTCCTCTCCAGGTCCCAACTAACTTCACTCATGTCTGTCAGTGGGTGCTGGCTGCCTTTCTGATCACCACCCAGCCTCTCGTCCTTCAGCTGTAGGTGGGTGTGCTCACATGATGGCAGGCGGGTCCCAAAAGAGCAAAGCCCATGTGAACATGCTGTGGAGCCTCTGCAGCCCTCACATCTGCTGATGGCCACTGGCGACAGCATGTCTGACTGTCACACCCAGCATTAATGCAAGTGGCTGGCTACTCAGAAGGGATTCATGTGGGGCCACCATGTAACAACCTATCCTAAGGAACACCAGCAGGGGACATACCAGCCCTTTCCTCTTTGAGTGGGGTAAACAGGGACACCTTGAAAGGAGAACTTAGACATTTCACCGTATCTCACTACCCTATTAGGGGAGGAGAGCATAAGTTTTGGTATCTTCACTTTGTGTTTCTTTCACATTTAAAAATACATATATGTGTGTGTGTGCATATATATATATATATGCACCCACATCATTTTGGTACTTTGAACTTCAAGAATAAAGACCTAGGCTGGACACAGTAGCACTGGTCTCTTGTTCCAGCTACTTGGGAGGCTGAAGTAGGAGGATTATTTGAGCTCAGGAATTTGAGACCAGCCTGGGCAAAATAGCAAAACTCTGTCTCAAAAAAAAAGAAAAACCACAAAGCCCATCCTGCTATTTTTCAATTTCTGCAGAAGTTCTCTCCATAGCTTGTTTCCTCCTGCTAGAGGACTCCGGTTAAATAAAGCATGCAGGTAACCAGTTCCTCTTTCAGTGGGTTCTCTAGAAGGGGCCATGTTTTGCTGAGAAGATAGATAGAAGGTGATGGATTCGCCCTGAGGCAGCTTCCTGCAGAGGTCAAATCAAGGACACCAGAGGAGTAGACACATTCCAGGCAGTACAGCAGTCCTTGCCCAGCTGAGTCTGCTCTATCATAAGTGAACTTCTGATAAACCACCACCATGCTGCTCTGTTATATTTCAGTCAATGGAACCACACTGCATCCACCACAATTACACCAGAATCCTGGGGCAAATCTGGACCCTTCTATGTCCCTCACTACCATCAATGAGAGCTGTTGTTTCATCTCCAGAATGCACCTCAATTGTCTCCATCTTTCTCCATCATCCTAGGATAAACCTCCAGCCTCTCTTCCTCCCCACCTCTGCTCTAGCCTCCCACCAAGCTACGTGCCACAGAAAATCCCCCAAGTGACTTTCTACAGACACAAAGTAGACCCATGCAAGTCCCCTCCTTAAAATCCTTTAGTTGCCTCCCAAAACATCTTTTGTGTGTTTCCTTCCTCATTTTCCCAATACTGGGGACTGAACTAAAGAAGCACTGAGCTACATCCCCAACCTGTTTAATTCCAAGTCTGGGTCTTGATAAGTTGCCCAGGCAGGCTGACCTCGAACTTGCGATCCTCTTGCCTCAGCCTCTCAAGTAGCTGGGATTACAGGTGTGCATTACTGCACTTGGCCCCCAATAGTTTTACTGAAATCCAGATTCTCTACGGCAATTTAAAAGCCCTGTCTGAACTCACTCATGACTACCAGGCTGAGCCAGGTATTCTCAAGAGGAACAATAGCGCCCCCAGGGAGGTAAGAATTGGTTCTGGAGCAGAGGCAAGGGCATGAAATAATCCTTGTTCTTTTCAATGTATTAGAAAAAAGCTGTCTAAATAAGGGTTGAGAAATTAACCTGATTTCATCTCAGACTCGTCTTCCCCTTTTCTGTGGGTAGTCTCACCGTATAGTGCTGGTCTATGACACGAATATTCGGTAGTCTAGGCTGTCAAATTTGGTAGTGCTTGGCCACATGTGGTTGTGAAACCTGTGAAATGTGGCTGATGCAAAAGAGGAAGCAATTTTTCATTTTAAAGTTGAGCTTCCACAGCCCCATAAAACTCCCAGCTACCACATCAGCACAGCTCGAAACATACTGATGGACTGTTTTTATTTTTGTGATGTCAGGGATGAACCCAAGACCTCACACGCACTAGGCAAGTGCTCTACCACTGAGTCGCATTCTTATCTCTTTTTATTTTGAAACAAGGTCTTACTAAATTGGGCAGGTTGGCCTTGAACTTGTGATACTCCTGCCTCAGCCTCCCAAGCAGCTCAGATTACAGGCATGTGGTGCACGGGCCACCTTCAGACTCAAGGACATCAAGCTCTTTGCCCCCATGACCTGTATCGGTTAGGATGGTTTTGTTACAAATAACAAAAATTCAGAGTGGCTTAAAAAGAAACACAATCCCTAATTATAACAGTTGGAAGTAGGATTTTTGTGGTTTACAGTGGGCAAAAGCGACAAACATTCAGCAGAAACTGAGTTTGGCCTCTCTTTTTTTTTTGTAAGCTTTTTTCCTTAAATTTTAGTGGTACATTTTAGATATACATAACATTCATCATAGGGAATTTGCACCTGTACATGATACATGTTGCTGCTTCTTTTTTTCCCATTCCCCTTCCCTCCCTTCAACTCCTCTTCCCCTCCTTATTTACAAAAGCTTTGTACAGCAAAGGGAAGGAGGGAAAAGAGATGAAAAAAGGCATTTAAAATGTTATGTACAAAAAAAGATGTTATGTACATGTACCAACTTCACACAAGAGATTTACACATTACGTACTGCAAACATGTACCAATAAAAAAATAAACTTTATAATTGGTAATTATAAAAAAAAATCTCAAATAAACTGGAAAAAAATATAAAAGAAGAAAGAAACTGAGCTTGGGTCCTGTGTTAGTTACTTTCCTCTCATTGCTGGGACAAAATACCCGACACCCAAAGTTAGGGGAAGAAAGGTTTATTTAGCTCACAGTTTGTAGAGGTTTTAGTCCACAATCAGCTGGGTCCAAGGCAGGGTGGCATGGCAGACAGCCAGAAGTCAGCAAGGTAAGCAAGGGATGCAAGCAAGCAGCTAACCAGCTTCTTCCTGTATTTTATATTTTATCCAGGCTACCTGTCTTTAGGGTGGCAGTACTCCCACCCTTAATCCTAATACCCTTAATCCTAGCGTCACATCCTTGATCCCAGCAGAACCATGCCAAACCGATCAGTGGACTAATTTAGTAATCACACGCTCTAGATCCAGCTATCTCTTACCACATGAGGCTTTGGGAGGACATCTAGACACAAACTCTAACAGGTCCCAACAAACTTTCCAGGAGATGGGCACACACTGGATGCTGAAAAGTATTGCCCTGCTCTGGAGTTCTACATCAGGGCAATTTTGCTACCAGGGGACATTCAGTAGTGTCTAGAGACATTCCGGTTGTCACAACTGAGTGTGCAAGAGTGCTACAGCACACGGGGCACATTAAGGACAGTGCACGAGATGGTCCCTGCAGCAGAGCTGTGTCCAGGCACTAGGCTACAAAGCTGAGCAGCTCTGTCCCACACTTGGGGATGCCACTGCAGCCCACCAGGCTTTGCACATGGAGTCAGTCTTTGAGTGTAGTCAGTGCAAGGATTCGAGTCTGGTCAGCACTCACAGAATGGAAGGGTCAAGTTCCCTTTGTCTGATCAGCTTTCTTTCCAAGCGATGACCTCTGACCTGCACCTCAGTGACACCAGTCCTGGGTCTCCCTCAGGTATCCATCCAAGGCACAGCAATATGATAGGGCACAGTGCGCATCCTCTAGGACTTCTACACTACCATAAAAGAAGACATTCAATAAGAAGCACAGTCAAGATGCACACTGAAGTTTCAGAACTGACTCTTATCATCAACCTCCACTTCCTCTATCTTAGAAAATCAACAGGCCATTTAGATAAATGAAATTTTTTCCATGCTTAGTAATCTTTCTGTTTAACTGAGAGACTCTGCACTATCTTCCACTATCATGTGCGGATTTTTTTTCTTTTTTTTTTGGCAGTACCAGGGATTGGACCCAGGGCCTTCATGCGGAGCTATATTCACGGCCCTTTTTCATTTTGACAGGCTGGGCTCAAACGTGGGCTCCTTCTGCCTCAGCCTCCACAGTGCTGAAATTACAAGTATGTAACACTCCACCCAGCTTTCTGACAGAGCGCCAGAGGATCAATGTAGATAATCGACATTTTCTAGACAAGATACAAGCACGAGGATCTTGTATGCTCTGTGAATACCATTTCTCTCCAGGAGAGCTTAATGCTCCAGGAAGCCACAAAACATACAGTAGCTGAGGCTACCATCAGCCGAGCTCAAGCTCGTCTCCTGGAAAGCTTATTCTGCAATGTCTGATAGGACATGTTCTACCAGGAAGTTCATGTGAGCTCTTTCTGCACTCCTTTAAAACACCACACTTCCAGGAATGAATGTGCTGGGAAAGTTTATTTATATCATATTCTATCAGGTCAATCACATTGAAATCCCAGAAGTTTGTATCCACAGCATCCAGTACCTCCCAGAAAGAACTCTTTTTCTCCCAAGCTGAGATGAACATGACAGCTGGGTGACTTAACGAACAGCCAGTTCACTTTGGGGTCTGCTCCGGGATGCTGGACAGCACTGTGTCCAGGGGCTGCCAGCGACAACCCATGAGGGAGTCATAGAGCTCTTCGCTTCTTGCCATAAACTCCTTGTTTAATTCCTTAATATTCAAAGGACGATTTGGATCTGCAGAAGCCAACAATGGACATGAGAAAAAGAGGTTTATACAGCACAGACTGGGAATAGCTGAAAGCTAGAGTTTATGAAAAAAATAGCAGACATGTTGGAGGCATGAAAGGTTACATTTTTTAAATTCCTTTCAATAAGACCTGAAAATATCAATTTAATAAATAAGTAAAATTATCTGACTCTACAAGCATCTAGATGATGGAGGAGATGGAGAAAAATGGAGACTGAAGAGGCATAGAGGCATTTTAGAGATGAATACCATTTAAGGGAAAGGGGAAGGTCAAGGCTGAGTCCTCTGTTCCTGAAAGGATATTTTGCCAGATGGTGAGCCAGGACCAAAACTCCAAAAAAAAAAAAAAAAAACAACACACACACACAAAACAAAACCCGCAAGAGTCTAATTAGTTAACAGACTGATGTACACAAATAAATCTTCTATAGTAATTAACTCCAAAGCACAAGAGGAACTGGCCTTTCACCTCTGTAGCCCGGGACCCTGTGACAAGGGAATGGGACCACGAAGGCATCTGAACTGGCCTTTTAGTCGAAGTTGCCAGGTTTCCGGGGTTTCCAAAGTTTTCGAGGTCACAGACTTTTTAAAAAAATATAATCCATCCCACTCTTCCTTGTACTGATGTAACCGAAGTCTTCCTCCTTTGTAATCTCTGCATGCCTGGATGCACAAAGGACCATAATTTGCTACTTAACACTTTCATGGGTTCATGTTGATCAATTGTATGCTTGTTAGAGACGGAATACTTCTGTCTGCTCCAAAATTCATCTTGAAGCCCCAACCCTCAATATGATGACATTCAGACATGGGGCTCTGGGGCGGTGACAGGTGTCAGATGAGGTCAAAGGTAGGACCCTGGTCTGATGGCATCTGTGGCCTTAGATGAAAAGACACCACAGAGCTTGCTCTTTCTGAAGATGCACACACAAAGAAGAGGTCAGCCAAGGACACTGTGAGGTGGCTGCTGTCCACACGCTGGGAAGCGCTGGAACCTGGACCTTAAACTTCCAGCCTCTAGGCCCATGAGGAAGCTGTCTAGGCCACCCAGGCTGTGCTGCTTTGCTACAGCCCTCCCAACAGAAGCACGTGGTGCCCTTCTGTATAGACCACTTCAGAGCCGGACAGCATTACACTATCTTTGGTGGCCGTGTTGTCTGAGTCTCGATCTTTGGGTGTCCCATCCCTTTGAAAAATCTTTCTTTTGAGAGCTTCTCGCCATAAAATTACACGTTTCTAATCCTGACTCTGAACTTTCCAAGATTTTAGGAAAGTCATGCCCAATCAGTTGTGGTGGTGCATGCCTGTAATTCCAGCATTCTGGGAGGCTGAGGCAGGAAGATCAGAAATTTGAGGCCAGCTTACGTAACTTGGTGACTTTGTGAGACCATTTCAAAATTTAAAAAATGTTTTAAAAATGGCTGGGCTCAGCGTAGAGGCCCTCGGTCCAATTCCCACTACCACCACCACAAAAAAAAAAGTCCTGCCACAGGCTCCTTTCGTTTTCAGTAAGGGGAGTTTTTGCACGCTCCTCCTGGGTGGTGTTCAGAAGTCACTCACGTGTGTAACCCATGGCTATGAAGAGACAGGCAGTGGGGTCAGCTCCAGACCACAGAGCATGTGATCCGGGTGACACTGACCACAACTATAACACAAGTCTGAGAAAGAAGCAGAGCCCATTTTCCCTAAACCTGTGGGCCTTCTACACCTTCCCTCCCGCTCTTGAGAGAGTGATAATTTAGTCTGTGAAATAAGCTAGCAGTGGGCAGATTAGGAGAAAAGGTGTGCACCTGTACTACATGCACAGGCGGCAGCGCATGAAAGAAAAGTGAATTCCTGAAAATCCAGTGAGCACTATACACCTTCTTCATGAGATGAAGCGAGGGGGCGTGTAAGCAGTTTGAGAGAGAGTTAATAATTATTGGAAAGATCCAGGACATGGTGGTGCATAGCTGTAATCCCAGCACTCGGGAGGTTGAGGTAGGAGGATTGCTGCTGAGTCTGAGGCCAGCCTAAACTGCATAGCAAGACCTGCTCTCAAAAACAAAAACAAAAGAAAAACGGAATAAAAAAATTTGAAGTTCAGAGACTGCCCCTCTCTGGTTTGCCATTTCCCAAGTGCTCTTGGTTTGAAGTAATCAGCAACCAAAGGGGCCCAGGAGGGGAGCTATTTCCCCAAATCCTTCACAGTCTGGTATAGCAGCCACTGGCCCCAGTGAACAAGGCTGGCCCCAAGATGTGAGCGGAAAATATACCCGGCATTGAGGGACTGGGGAAAGGAGGGAATGAGGACTTATTTTTTTCATGGATGCAGAGTTCCAATTTTCTAAGATGGAGAGAGTTCTGGAGAGGGATGGTGGCGATAGACCACATGATGAATGCCACCGAATTGGATGCCTCGAAAAGGTTAAGACAGTAACCATTAATGTTCTGTGTATTTTACCTCAATATAAATCAGAATGTACACTGTATTTGGAAGACCTGGTATAAAGAGAGTGAAAGTCTTTCATTTTTTTATATTGAGTATACGTGGGAATAATATTTTGGTATTGTCTCGCTTGGTTCAGCTGCTGTACAAGTGCCATATCCTGGATGGCTTACAAACACCAGATGTACTTCTCATGGTTCTGGAGGTCAGAGCCCAGGAGGAGGCTGCCAGTGTGGTCAGGTTCCCTCTTCTCAAGCACAGAAGGCCACCTGGCACAGGACAGACACAGAGGGAGGAACCAAGCTCCCTCATAATCCTGGAAGGGCACAAATCTCATTCCAGGTGGGGGGGCGCCACCTTCACAGCCTCCTCAATCCCATCACCTCTAGGAAGCCACATTTCCTAGAACTATCATGGGGCAGGGGGCGGCTGAGGTTCAGCATATGTATGGGGGGGGTCAGGATAAAAGTCCCACCTCTCAACATTAGTTTGTGACAGACATGTTAGGTTAAGAAGTATGATTAAAACTCATCTCACCTGTCTCTAGTTTTCCTCCTATCTTGGCTATTGGAAAATTTAAAATGATCCACGTGGATGGTGTTTTTGTTTCAAATCACATTTCTCCTGGACCCTGTGCCACTCTAGCTGCAGGATTAGCTCGGTCACCATGTGCCAGATCCCAAGAGCACTTTAGATCTCAAGCGTAGGTAGGAACCTACTTGGTCTACAAAAGGGGGAACCGACGTGCTGGAGATGAATTTGTCTGGAATTATAGGGCTGGTACGTGGCATTTGAACCTTGGCGATCTGGACCCAGAAAGCAGTCTTACTTGCTTTTCCTCCCTCCTTTCCCAACTGCATTGTTAAAGACAGGAGAGTAGCTCACACTAAGGGTTAGGGTTAGGGTTAGGGTTAGAATTCACTCCCACCCAAGCTGAAATAAGCACCTTCAATTCAAATGTAAATCAGAGAACTAAAAACTAGAAGTGCCTGACAGCACAAGATTTCTCTGAAACGCCAATCCCAAATCATTTACGGCTCAGCTTGACTAATATGCAAAGTCCGTGATGGGCACCAAGCCCAGAAAGCCCACACACTAGGAAGTCTTCACATGGAGCAGGAAGGCTGACGGGAGCTCAGGAGGGGCGACAGGAAACAGGCACTAGCATTCTCAGCACCACTTCTCTACTTCTCTTTGCCTTTACTTAAAGTAAAAGCAGAACATTCTCTTTCCTCGTACACACAAGACAATTTCAGAGCCAGGGTCCTTCCAAGGGCAAGCAAACTTTGTTCTTTTCAGGACAGATGAAAATTGCAGAAGCACTGTCACTAGAGAGCTACCAGTCAGGTCCCCAGGAAGCAGCAACCCAGAGGGAAACGGAAGCCACCACCACAGCCTCTTGTTTTTGCCCCCTTAAAAAAATAAAAGCTAGGCGTAGTGGCGCACACTTGTGATTCTAGCAGTCTGGGAAGCAGAGGCAAGAATATCGCGAATTTGAGCTCAACCTGGACTACTTAGCAACTTAGCAGGAACCTGCCTCAGAAAAATCATTAAGAAGGGTGGTGGTGTAACTCAGTGTGAATATCCCGGGCTCAATCCCCAATACCAAATAAATAATAAGTAAGAGCTGAGGGAGGAAGATCACAAGATCAAGGCCAACCTAAGTGAGCTCAGCAAGCCCCTCTTAAATAAAAAGGGCTAGGGTACAGCTCCGTGGCAGAGCGCAGGCTGAGCATCTGTAAACCCTTGGATTCAATCCCCATTGTATCAATCAATCAATCAATAAAAAATTTACAAGAAATTAGGTTGGAGGTGTAGCTCAACCAATAAGAAAATGTATAGCTCGCACGAGGCGCTGGGTTCAGTTCCAGCACCCAGAAGAAAAAAAACACTTACTGTAGAGTGTCACCACTAATCCTGCCTTAACCTGTTCTGTACTGAGACTGGGTGATTTATGTATCTGGTACACTTTCTAGAGGCCAGGAGGCTCAAGCTTGAGGGGCTGTATGTGGCGAGGGGCTTCCTGCTGCCTCACTTCCACAGTGGGGGACAAAAGGTGGGAAAGTAAAGGGGTAGGTGGGTGGGAAAGCTGGACATGTCCTCTTGTCAAGCACCCACTTCACCAGTAACTGCACACTCCGTTCAGGAGGGCTCTGCCATCACCATCTATTATCACCTCTTAAACGTCCCACCTCCCAGCTGCGTGCAGTGGCACACTTCTGTAACCTCAGCATTCTGGAAGGCAGAGGCAGAAAGATGGCAAGTTCAAGCCTGAGGCAACTTAGTAAAACCCTGCCTCAAAAAATAAAGGGCTGAGGATCTAGCTTCATGTTAAGGTCTTGGGTTCAACTTCCAGTATGGGATTCTACCTCTCAACACTCTTCCATTGGGTTTTAAATATCTAACATGAATTTTGGGGGACATGTTCAAACCATAGTTAATCTTAAAGTCTAAACTTAAAGCAGAAATGTGTCTTAAAAACTACATAGTATCTTTCTACAGTTTGACAATGTCCCCATTTCCCCATCCTTCAGAAAGGCCCTTAGAGGTAGGTCAGCTGACATTGACATCGTAGGAACAGTTTCATAGAAAACAGGACAAATGACTGAGACAATGGCTTCAACAACCTATGCTGAAATGTTCCACAAAGCTCCTAGTTCCTAGCAAGTCGAGTGGAGGAGGAACCTAGACGCGGGGTTTTGTTTCCAATCACTGGAACACAATGGTCACGGTTACCTTCTAGTGAGTCTTCATCTTGGCCTTCAGCTGGAAACTTGGTTTTCAGATTGGTTTCCTATAGAGAAAATTAGTATTTTAAGGAAAAAAACAAATCACTTTACTAACATTCACTACTAATAAAGGCTTTCTTGGAAAAGAAAATCTAGCTCTTGAAAATCTAGCTCTCTACAACACTAAAATCCTTTGAAAGCAGATTTACCTCAATTCTGATGAGAACAATCTTTGATATAATACTGCAACTATGAAATGGGTGGACTGAGTCAAAAGAAAGACTATCATGAAGAAGGAACAAGCCTGACAAAGGCCAGGGGCCTCTCTGCAGCGCCTGGGAACTCCCTGGCATCCTAGGAAGCTGATTAAAGAAGGTCTTTCTTAAACGTACTACAACATCCAACTTCCTGGACTGGAAACAGAGAGCAGAGAGCCCTGGCATCAAGACGACGTCTTGCTCTGTACCAGATGCCACTCGCCACCCAGAGCTCTGCCCCTCCTTCCTGAAGACAATCTGTAAAGTCTCCCTGAGCACATCCTCCTGCTGGCCCTACACCAGGGCTCCACTAAGGATGAGGACAGTGAGTACCCAAGAAACGCACAGCCTGCATGAGAGCAAAGCAATCCATCTTGCTCCTACCTAACAAGAGAAGTAAATTTCAGAAGCAACCCCAACACACATCTTGGTTGCTTAACTTGGACTCTGTGGGCTCTCCCTCAACAGCACACATTTTAATGGCTGCTGCTCTCTGTACACCTGCTGGGAGTTTCCTTTTTAAACTTCCCTTCTAAGCTATTCCAAGAAGCCATCCTATTCAAGTTGCGTTTACTCTTGCCACCAGTGAACTTAATTAAGCGCCCCCCTTGGGCCTTGCTAGTAAGAATGAAATGATTTCGAGATCCAAAGATCCACTACCTCTTCTTTTTAATCAGTCTGAAAGTATGCCTCCCTTTCATGCTAAAATTTGTCTTGGTTTGGAAAATAAACCATATAGTTACCACAAATGTTATCACACCATCTGTGTCTCTTTTTTATTTAAAAATGGCTAAGATCACCAGAATCTGATTAAAGAAGGTCTTTCTTAAACATACAACATCCAAATAATCTCACACTTCCTCCTTTTTGCCGCGAACTCTGGCAACTGCGAATTCTATGTGGCCAGAATTCGGAAAGCAGAAACTGTCTGGAGATAGCATTCTCTCTGGCCGAGAGCCACCAGGGCAGAGTCTGCTATAGGCTGTCTTTAAAGCCACATATACATGGCCTCCCTCTGCTACAGGTAGACCCAGGAAGTTGTGTCAATTGGCCCCAAAGACCTGAAAATCATTCTCAAGACATCTACTTCCTCTAAGGAAGTCACAATGTCAAAGAGTAAAGAGCACTCTCAGGGAGCTTTCCCTTAACTTGGGAAGCCAAGGAAGGGCACGGTGGCATAAGTCAGGACAATGGGGAACAAAGTTATGGCATCTGGTAGAGGACACACTTCATTAGAAAAACCAAAACGAGGACATGAGAATGAAAAGGCCACCACAGAGCCTCGCCTTCCACATTTTCCTAATCAGCTTTTCAGTCAAAAATACCCACAGGATGGGAGGCGGATGGTGCAGTATAGCGGCCACAGCCACAGAATGTATTTCTAATTCTTAAAGTAATAGATGCACGCTGTAGTAATAATTTGACTGGAATAAGGGTCAAAAATTCTAGAATGTGCCAACAAAAATGGCTAGAAAAATGAAGGGAAGAGTTAGGAGAGTGAAAAAAAAAGGATGCTAATTTTTTAATGTCCTCATGGTGGAAACAGTTTTTTAAAACTGTAATTTTAGAAGTAGATAATATACTCATACCTATACCACTCTATTTAAAGATATAAATGTAACCACTAAATGACAGAGGAAAAAAAGTAGTGAAATAAAGAACAGTGCACTAAAACCTCAGGCAATGGTTAAGCGACAGTACTAAACATCTGCTAAAAGGGAAAAACCCAAACTGAATTAAAAGGAAAAAGAAAAGGCAAGAAACCTAACAAGATTTTATACAAGAGGCACACCTAAAAGAGAGTTGAAAAACTGAAAATAAAAGTTAAGGGGCTGGGGATTTAGCTCAGTGGTTAGAGTGCTTGCCTGGCAAGCACAAGGCCTGAGTCTGATCCCCGGCACCACTCCCCCTCCCCCCCAAAAGACACTTTAGGGAAAAACATATCAAGAAGATGTTAAATTTTACAAACCAAGGGTCGAGATGTTAAATTCAACACTGGTGTTCTGGGCCGGGTATCATACAGAGTATCGCTACGCATATTAGGAAAGAAACTGGTAGAGAAAGTCCCCACCCTTTGGACTGCAGAGTGCTAATTTTCTCAACATGTGAATATTTACGCAAAGGGGACACCACCTGACAGGAAAAAACACACACGAGTCAGCGGCCATGCCATGGCACAGACGCCAGGGAGCGTCTTGAAAGATCTTTGCCCTCAGTAGCAGACCCGTGTTTCCCTTTACTATCAGACTGGTTAATCATGCACAGAAGAAGAGAAACTCACATAGGCCTTTTGGTAAGTAAATTTTAAATGTTGCAGCCTTTAATCCAGCCCTTCCACATCCAGAAATATATTCCCAGCAAAAAACATCCAGGCAAATGTGAGAAGACAGGTGAAAGGATGTTTATTAAAGCACTAAAACATTTCAAATGTCAGATAAAGGATGAGATAAAAACCACACAACTTCTAAATAAAGAATTTGGGGTTTCTTCCCCTATGCTGGGGATGGAACCATTTACTAAGCATGAGGTCTTACACTAAATTACACTCCAGCCCCTAGATGGGGGATTTTTAGGGTCTTCAAAACACAGCTTTTCTTAAACCTATAGCAGAAGCATGCAAGGAACAAGCCAGCACTTACTACATGGCCCATACTTAACCAAAGCACCCCTGCGCCACCCCTACAGTAACAAAGCCCAACTACATAGACGTAGCAAAAGTATGGGGAGAAAACCCAGAAGACTTCCACCATTCCAGTGGTGCTTTCTTCCACATGGGGAGGGAATGAGGGAAAGGAAGAGTATGGTGGGGTTTTCCCTTACTCCAGTACATCTCTACACAGCTTAGAAACGTTACTTTAGTAATCTAAAGTGTGTTCGTGCTATTGCCAAAACCAGAAGCCACTTCCTATCCTAGTTAAATGTTAAAAAAACAAAATCTACGTTGACAATCTAAAATTTAGGAGGCTAAGGATGTACTCAGTGGTACAGCACTTGTCTGGCACAGGGGAGGCCCTCAGTACCATCCCCAGGACCACAAACAAACAAAAAAAAACCAGAGCAAATATTTCAGCCAGAATTTTTCAGCCTATTATCTTGTTTTTAGAAGAGAGTAAGGACTTAAATTGTTTGCAAGTCAAAATTTCTCAGGTTATCCATATGGCCAAATACATCCAATTGCATACATCAAACGTGCAAAAGCTTTCAGGGTTTTAAAAGTATCATACTTAAATCTCTGGTATTAAAATATCACAGGCATCTAAGTTAGACAGAAATCAATAGGCAGTCAGACAGGGATGAGCCCTAAAGAGAGTCAGTGCAGAAGACCAGCACACACCAAAACTGTGGCTGGAGGTGCATCTGAAGGCCAGGCCCTAAGATAAAACAGCAGTGGCCAGGCCTACATGCCTCCCTGAGGGATAAACAATAACTCGTGATTGTAGGTGATTGGTATCGCCTGACTGGTATCCACTAAAGATCAGATGACATCAGTCACAGAGATGGGTGACCAGAGCATCTGGACCCATCCCTTCCCCAAAATTCCTTTTTCTTTCCATGCACCTTTGGTAGGTGACTCACTCCCCTATTGGATCAATATTAGCTAAGCAGCTGTACTGTACTTTAATCCTACAGGTTGATTGTAGTTTGACCCACCTTATACTCGTATTATTATGACTTTGCTGTATAAACTACCTCTGACAAAGGGCCTCAGTGGCCACCCACTTTCAGGACCCTTCCTGCTTCTCAGGAACTATCTCTCAATAAAACTTTCCTACTCCTAACCTCCTTTGTCCTTCGGAATCCATTCTTTGATTTCAGGAGACATGAACTTGGCACACCTGACATCTAGCAAGTTGGGCGTTACTGCTTCTCCTGTATCAAAGGTAGGGAGCCAAACAGGTTGTGGGAATTTGAATGAGCATGGAGGAACGGGAAAAGACAAGCAAATGATGTCTGCATCACGGGGCACCCAGTGACAAGATTCATCTCAGCAAGGGTTACCTGGGGCATCACTGAAGTCCCAGCTAGGTGTGCAGCAACCTCGTGCATAAGGAGCTGAGGTCTATTTCCAGCCACTGTGTAGCTGCATCTGGACAGAGTGGAAGAGCCCTGGGGCTGCTCACACCAGATTCCACAGCGGTCAGCCTGGCCAGGCTGGAACTCCGGCGACACTCTAAGGGTGGAGGGAAGAAGACAGAAATCACAACCATTGCCAATCAGGGCACAATCATTTGCAACAACAACCCCCTTTCTGTTTTTCTGGGTTTTTTCAGACAGGATCTCAATATGTGGTCCAGGCTGGCCTGGAACTCTCATCCATCCTTCTGCCTCAGCCTCTAGAGTGCTGGGATTACAGGCTTGCACCCCCACACCTAGCTCAACAATCCACCCTTTATCCAGGAAATTTCAAGGAAGGGTGATTTCTACTTAAAAACACTTCACATTCAAAGCTGTCAAAAAGATTGCTTTCAATCAGAACACTAATAGTTTCCATTTTCATTCAAAGTAGGAAAAAACCCCACTCACTTTTGCCAGTAGTAGTAACAGTTACTCTCTTCAGCTATGCCAAAATCTGCAAAGTTCTGCCACCCGGCCATTTATGCAGAAACTTTCCAAAAGAACACTGGAACCCACAGCCTTTGTTCCTGCGTCAAAAGCCTGAGCTGGCGGACAAGCCCTTCCCGGTGCCCCCAGCAGCTAGCTAGGTGGAGGAATCATGGATCCCCGCAGCTCCTGCCAGGGGCTTATGGCTTGGTCTTCCTGACAAGGGGGCGCAGGTGTGGGCAGAGGTGGGACTGCACTGCGGCCACCTGGGCAACTCTGCAATCGCTCCTCCCCAAGTGTCAGGTCTGGAGTAATCAGCTCGTCTGTGTATGTGTGTGGGTGTCGCCGTGTGTGCACACTGGTCAACTATGAAGAACCCGAACGTCTCCACAGCACCCACTGCCATCTGTAGGCTTTAATAACTAAAATTTTAAAACAAATATCACGATCTGATGTTTCCTTCCCCTTTAGCTGCTAACAATAACTACTGGAACCAACACTTAGTGATTTTCTTTTTAATCACCTGCAGCTTGAAATCTTCATTCCAATCAGCTGTAAAATGAAGAGGCAGCATAGTGGTGTGTCTCCCACACCTACAGCAATGCAAGTACAGGATAAAATTTTAAATATTTCCACTGTTCAGGTTTTGCTTTTCTGTTTTTTACTGATATTAGGGATTGAAACTAGGGCTGTGGCACTGAGCTACACCCCCAGCCTTTTTTTCATTTTTTGAAATTTGCCCAGGTGGCGCTTGAACTTGTGATCCTCCAGCCTCAGCCTCCCAGAGTGCTGGGATAACAAGAGTGCACCACCAAGTCCAGCCTTTGTTGCTCAGTGTTTTTTTAAAGAAAAAAATATATGCTAAAGCCAGTAGTACTTCCCAACGTTAACAGGTTTAAAGTGGAGGCTCAGCCACGCATGCTGGTGTATCCCTTACAATCCCAACACTGGGAAGTTGAGGCAGGAGGATCACAAGTTTGAGCCCAGCCCAGGCAATTTAGCAAATTGATGAGACCCTGTCTCAAAATAAAAAATGGGCTGGGGAGGTAGCTCAGTGCCACAGCCCTAGTTTCAATCCCTAATATCAGTAAAAAACAGAAAAGCAAAAACCTGAACAGTCCAAAAAGACCTTGGGTTGAATCCCCACTACAATCAATAAATAAGTAAAATGGGGGTTCTACTTCAACAGATTTGGAACGCACCTCAGATACTACAATTCTAGCTGGCTCGCACCACTTTAAGTAGCAAGGTAACACAAGGTTTCAAAAGTTAAGACAATAACTTTGGGTAAGAGCAAGGGCACTTATGATTTGGCCATTTCCCTGTAGCGTATTAGTAACTGTTCCACTATTAAATGGTTAATGTGTTACATATTTATTTACCTAACATGTGAAAAATAATAAACATTATGAGCTCAGATCATTCAACCATTCCCCATTTATTCCCAGAGCTCCAGCTACATGTAAGGCAGTGCTGTTGCCATGGTGACAGAGCAGCGTTTATAGTCTAGGGTGTCCCCATATTGTCCAGGGAGATGTTGATTAGCAGCCACACTGGAGGTGCCACCCAATATTGGTTCCTTTTCTTCTTCAATAACAGAAGCCTGAGCCAGGCACAGTGGTACACACCTGTAGTCTCAACTACTCAGGAGGCTGAGGCAGGGGGATTATGAGTTCGAGGCTAGCCTGGGCAATTTAGCAAGACCATCTCAAAAATAAAAAAGCTGCGCTGCAGCTCAATGAAAAGGCCCTGGGCTGAATCTCCAGTACTGCAAGAACAAAAACCAAACATAATCCTGAATTTATTTGGAGGTAGAAATAGGCCCATTAAAAAAAGATTGTATTTCCTAGCTCTTGCTTGCAGCTAGAAGTGGCCAGATAGCCAGCCTGGTCATTAGAAGGGGACTGAAGAAAGCTGTACGGACAAAGGGCATTTCCTCACACAGAATGAGGCCTTTCATCCTCCACCCTTTCCCCAGGCCTGGCAAGGACACTGCGGACATGACACCCCGACACCTGAGCTAAAACAACTCTGCAGCCGTCTCGGATGATGAAGTGACTGACAGCAAGTGGGGAGTCACGCCCAAGAACACTGGATCCTGACGTCCTTAGCTTGGCCAAGTTCCAGCGACCTGCTGAACCTTCTCTTGGGTCCATCTGTGTTAGTGCTTACAAAATCCAGTTGTAGCCAAAGAACCCTGCTAAGTCAGTTTAGCCAGAACCTTCCACGCTGAATATCTGATCATCTGAGATAGCTGACCGGGTTCCTCTCCCCCCACACCCCCCCAGTGATGTCCGATTAGCCTGGCTTGACTTAAGTAATCTTCAGCAAGAATCCCGTTAGGTTGGTTTAGCCAGAACCCCTCTCACTCTGTTTTCTCTTAGTAATTTTCTATCCACGGACCCCTCCTGTAACTGGGTTATACACCTCCAGTGGCCCGTGTTGTATTTGGAGTCTGACTGCTCTACCACAGACCCAACCGCAACGATCACCATACTAATATCGTGGGCCTGAAGTCTTCCTACTGGGCCCTGAGTCCCACTGAAGACTTCCCTTCTGACAATGTGAAAGGAGGACAGGTCTGGGTCCCTGATTCCTGCAGACTTCCTCCACCAGCACTCAACTGGCCTACTTCCTGGTTTTTTTAACTTAACAAATGCTTGTTTAATACACACCACAGGTTTTTTTTTTTTTTCCTTTTGGTTTTCTGAGACTGAATCTCACTATGTAGCCCAGACTGGCCTCAAACTCACATGGATCCTCTCCCTCAAACTCCCAGGTGTTGGGATTACAGCCATGTGCCACCACGCCCAGCCCACTGTTGTTTTATTGTATCAAATTAAACAATTCTTAGCTACTAAGCAGTTCAGACATCATCCAATAAAACATATTGGTTAAGGATTCTGTTAAAACTTTAGTTTTTTCCTTATCATTTTAGGACTGATTTTATAGAAAGAAAACCAGAACTGTGGTTACGAATGGTGAGTTCAGACTGTAGCTGGAAAGAGATGTGGAAGCTGAGTGTTGCTAAGGAGGTGGAGGCCTTTGTACCATGTTGAAACCACCTAAGAAGATGGAAGGAGCTGGGTGGGGGACACAAGACTGAGCAAGGTTCTAGGATGAAGATGGGCCTTACGGGGCCTTGTGGATAACAGTGACAAAGGAGTCACACTGTTTCGCTCCTAAACCCCACATGCAAACCTCTAGTGTTACTTTACCTGATTGCTCCTATGAAGCAAGGAAGCAAGTTTGTACCAGGGCACAGTCTAAGTGTCTGGAAGAGGGAACTTCTATCTTTGCTCCCCTTGGCTCTGAAATACAAAGGGGATCCAAATCCTCTGCCACCACAACCACACGCAGCTTAACTGAATTTAAGAGCTGCTACTTTTCACATTAAAAAAGAAGGGTCACTGTGCAGGAATTAGTGTTAATGGTATTTCCAACAGGGCTGATCTTTCTCCACACTACGCGGCTCCTAGCCTGAGATATCTGCCTGACTACCACCACCGAGAAAGGAAAGTTGGTTGTTTCTTCTCTGGCAAACCAAACCCAGGCATTCAATAAATATCTGTTGAATGGTTAAATGAATCAATGCATGGCTGAAGTGGAAAAATCAACCAATAATTTAAAAGCAAAACTAAAAATAAATCCTCTTGTGCTCTAGTGTTTATCATTTAACTTTCAACAGTTGGTTGTTTCTTGGCAACTGCAGTTTTGATGAGCTCAGATAGCTTTTTACATCCTGTGTTTGGAGAGAACAGGAGGTTTTAGAGGATGTATGCTCAGTTCCAATCCAGTTGAACGGGTATGTAATTTTTCACTATGTTTTTATCCAATGAATTCTTACAACATGAGCATGTTATGCAATTACTGCCATGGCCGTAAATGAAACGCTACTGCTTTGTTCTCTTAAAAAAAAAAAAAAGAACGTTCAAGGCCAAAGAAATGTAAAAAGCATCAGCAGTACTGTTACTTAGCTGTGTTGTCTTGAACAAGTCACTTTTCTATACATATTTCAGCACTTACAGCCTGTTGTTAAGATTGGAATAGGGATTTTACCCTTAATGCAGCATTACTTTCTTTGAAAGTTAATCAATGCTTTGTTCTAAAAATTTACATCCACAATTTTGCAAATAATTTCTAGGGATTCAGAACCCCAGAAATTTATCCATAAATCGCCCCCTTCCCCCAACATTTGACCTAGATGTTAGGTCTTTCTGATCTCTGTATTTGGTTCCACCAATTTCTATTTTTTTTTTAAATAAAAATCACTTTGAGTTACATATATGGTGCCCACACAATGGTTTCCATTACCTACATTACAATGACCACGCATCAAAAAGTAAAATCGTTTCTACAAAACGCCCATAAAGGCTGGGGATTTAGTTCAGTGGTTACAGTGCTTGCCTTGCAAGCACAAGGTCCTGAGTTCGATCCCCGGCACCAAAAAAAACCCCAAACAAACAAAAACAAAAAAACAAACAAACAAAACGCACACAAATTAAAATACACCCCTCAACCAGGCGTGGTGGTGCACACCAGTAATCCCAGGACTCAGGAGGTGGAGGCGGGGGATCGCTGCAAATTCGCAGCCAGCCTGGGCTACATAGTAAGTTCAAGGGCAGCCTGGACTGCATAGTGAGGCCCTGTCTCAAAAACCCAAAATAAATAAATAAATTTTAAAATAAAATACGCTCTGAATTAAACAACAAGACAGCTGAACACCAGAGAACAAAAGGCTTGGAAACAGAAGGGCCTATGAAAGGGCAAAAGTATTACATCTGGAGGTAGAGTATGAGCTGCTGCCCTGCTAGAAATGCAGCTCCTGGCGATTGTAAACCTAGCTACAGTAAAGAATTAAAGAAATCAAGTTCAAACTAAGTGAAGACAATTTATTTAAACGTGGGAAAAGGGGGAATGAGAGTAGAGAGCGAGCTACTTGACGAGTGGTGAGCATTTGAAAGCTTAATACGAACCCTTCGTTTCGGTCCCTTTTATTGGGTTCTTTCTCTATGTCAGCCCTTGGAATCTGGTTGGCTCCTGGGTTTATCGGTTATCTCTGCCTCGATTCCTCATAGCTGTGTGACTTTTCTTTGAAATTATGGGTGGGTGGCTTAGGGCCAGGTTAAGTAGATGTAAGCATCAAGAGGGGGAGTTTATGTTAGATTACCTGGGTCCTTCCCGGACTCAATCTCTTTGCCTTTGTCTCTTTAACTGTTGGAATCTAGCTGCCTTTATGTTTTTAACTATTTGATTATAGCTGTCTGGCTTTTAGAGTCTGACTATAGAGGTCAGAATTATCTATTAATTTTTAATAACATCTAACGAGCCTTTTACCCTATCTTTCCCCTACCTATGGGGACCCCTGTCCGTAGCTACAGGATATTACAGTTCAAACCAGGCACGTATGACTTGCCACGGACGTGTGCACTAACCCCTGCTTACAGAGTCGACCTGCTACAGTGTTTCTAAGAACTATTCGAGCTAATATTGTACTGAGAGTTAGTAAGGAAGCTGCGATTTCTAAACTATCCCTAGATCTCTGACCTTACGGAAATCTCAAACGAAAAAGGCTCTGCTTTTTTCAACCCCCTAAACGGAAGTAGGACGAAGAGCCGAAGCTGGGCTAAACGCGAGACCCCATTCTAGATCGCTCATCGAGGTCGCCCATGTTCTCCCATAACCCAGCCCGCGCTTCACACCCCTGACGGGAAAGTCCTTCCTCCCCAGGACAAGCCGGATCTGGCCGACCCGACCCGAGCGAAGCCTCGCGAACCCGGGTGAAAGGAACGGCGCGCCGCGCAGAAGCTCTAGGCCCAGGGAACGAACTTTCAGGGTCCCGATTTCAGTCTCGCACATGCGTGCCTGACACTGCAGGCCCGACGCTGACACCGCGAACCCTAAATCCCACTTCCTGAACAAAGGATCCTTCACAGATTCTTGCACAAACACGTTCCCTAAACTAACCTCCGAACGTCCTCGACACTAACCTCGCCTCACCGCCGGAAACCCCAACCCTCCTGGCCGGAAGTCTGCCCCGCCCCTTCCTTGACGTTCCGGAAATGAGGGCCTTGCGCAGAGGATGTCCCGCCCCACTCCCTCAGACCCAACCAGATCATGGCTTCCTAGAATTTGCCTGCTTAATTCCATTTTTGTTTTTCCTCATTGTAATGAGACATTCCTCTTCTGGTGTCCTTTCTTATTCTCCGCTTGGAAAGTTCACGTGGTCTTCGTGAGCTGAAACCGTTTCCTGGGACACAGGTTTCTAAAAGGCAGCCCTGCGTTGTGACGTACAATTTGAGCGCCGGCATAGCAAGGACCCCTCCCTCCCTTTTGCTTCCGGTTCTGTCGCCTCCGGGACGCCGCGCAGGATTCCCGAGCAAGGCACGTGTGCTGCTGTATGGAGCTGGTCGCTGGTAGCTACGAGCAGGTCCTTTTTGGGTTCACGGTACATCCGGAGCCCAAGGCGAATGGCGACCATGAGGTGAGATACGGCGAGCGGAGCGATGGCCGGAGAGGGGCGGGACGGCATGCGTGGTATCCGCACGGCCCAGGTAGACATTCCGGCCCTTGGAGTTTACTGTCTGAAGTCCGTGGGTTACCTGATGAATCGTTCTCGGGCCTTGAGTAAAAAACAGACCTTTTAAAACACGGAATGGGGGTTTTGCAAAATGCCACATAATATTGTAGTTAACTGACATATCCGTCACCTAAAGCATTTTGTTTTGGAAACATTCGAAATTTTCTTTACTAGCTAATTTGAAACGTACGATTGACTAGTTGTCGTCATTTAGTTACCCTTTTACGCCATAAAACACTGAAGGTCATTCCTCCTGACCAGCTGCACACCTGTCCCCATTAATCATCCTCCATTCATCTCAACTTTTACTACCCACGTTCTGCTCTCTACTTTTGGGAAATCAACTTTTTTTGGTTTCCTCCATAGGCATTTTCTCTTTGCTCATTTATAACATGAGAATAACTATATCTACCTCACAGAGGCCCGCCGTAAAAACTGTTTATGCAGAATATCGTAATTTTACAATAAAGAAAATACATTAAAGAAGTAATGAAATAGCAATTAGGAAGTACAGCCCTCTAATTGCTTCAGGTATAAAATAGTTGTGTTCTGGAAGTCAAGAAATGAGAAACCCAGGTATTGTCTTATATACCACTTTGACTACTGTGTTGGTATCTAGTAAAGTACTCACAGTGTGCTGTAATTTATCTCCATGTTGAATGTCTCCCTCTTACAGCAAACCTTATGTTAGGAGAGTCTGTCTCAACAGCAGGATGTATACCTCTGGTGTCTTTTTACCCTCCTTGCCTACCCATGTTAAGTTCCCAATAAATAATACATGCATATCATTTTCTTTACCTAAGAGGGGTTGATGCTGATCAAAGCCCTAACATTTTGTAAAACACCAGTGCAAGAACAGGTTGGTTTTTTTTTTTCCAGATCCTGAATACTGGCACTGGCCATCAACTTATATCTATAGTTCATTTTCCTCTGTGCAGAAATGCCAGCTTCTTTCATGCCACGGGACATTTTTGTGACTTTTTGACATATAGTGTTTGTACATATTTATGGAGTATACTATGATATTTTAATACTTTCATACATTATATGATTGTCAGGGTAATTGATTCCCTAGGACTTATGTTGGTTAATAATGGAAAATCCATATTCTGTTTTTCTTTATAAGGCTTATCATACTTGTCTCTGTACCATATTAATTTGTTTTGTCTCTTCCATTGGTATGGAAGCTCCGTTAGAATGGGGATTTTTGTTCACTGCTATATATCAGCTGCCTAAAGTAGTGCCAAGCATGTGGTAGACAGTCTTTTTTAGTTTGTTTTTTTGAGACAGCTGGCCTTAAACTCATTATGTAGCCCAGGCTGGTTTTAAACTCATTATGTAGCCCAGGCTAGCCTCAAACTTGCGGCAATCCTCCTACCTCAGCCGCCTGAGTACTGGGATTACAAGTGTGTGCCACCATGCCTGGCTCTGACAGTCATTTTTTATTGAATAAATTCACATAAAAATTAATGCGTGATGTGGAATTAATGAGTGATGTGGAAGTCTCACGTACAAGTAAATAAAGGGTTGGGTGGCACCTTAGAGTGTCTGGTCCCATCTCCATTACTAGGTTCTGGAGTCACGATACCTAGCATTGCTTTCCCAGTTCTTTGCATTCATTATTCAACTTTCAGGTTCTCTGCTCTAATTTACATATCATTCCTAGTTTATTTTCCATTTGTAGGAGCCATTGGTAGTTTTCACAGATTGCAGAACTATGTTACTAGAGAACCGTGATGTGACTGTGGTACTGATCATATATTTTACTCCTCGGCAGAAGTGGACTTCAGTGGCTGACTTCACTCATCATGCCCACACTGCCTCCTTGTCGGCCGTGGCTGTGAATAGTCGTTTTGTAGTCACTGGAAGCAAAGATGAAACGATTCACATATATGACATGAAAAAGAAGATCGAACACGGGGCTCTAGTGCACCACAATGGTAAGAGATTATGTCCTTTAAGATAATGTGGAGGTATATTATTTTAGTGTTTGACTTCATTTGGACTTTTATTATGTGTCTGTTTTGTAGCAGGTTCATTGTTAGGAGATTTAGACTGCTCACAGTCCTCTTGGGAGACAGAAAGTCACTTCTCTGTATTTTAATCTCATTCACCTCACAGCCTGGGCACTGTTAGTACCAAGGACCTTAGGTGTATGAGACTAAGATATAAAGGAGGCAGAGGTCACTGGAGTTGAGGCAGTCATGGAGTAGTGATTCCCACCCATGGTTGGGTTTTCCACACTGATGGTGAAGTTGCCTGGCAGGATCAAGGGGTAGAAAGATTGCAGGTAATTTTTTTCCCTCTCAGGACTGAAAATTTTATGCTATTTTCATTGCATTTTCAGGGGATGGAGCTGAGGAGTTTAATATGTTTTCAAGAAGGAAAAGGAAAGAGAGAGGTCAGAATGGAAGGATTAAGATGGGTATTGTGGGACATGCCTATAATCCCAGCACTCTGGGAGCCTAAGGCAAGAGGATCGGGTGAGACGGTCTGGGAATGTATCTCGGTTTGAATGTCCTGGGTTCAATCCCCAGTACTGCTAAATACATAAATAAGGAACATGCTTAGTTTGGGAAACTCAGCTAGGGTGGTTGGTTTCCTGCAAACAAAGGTAAGATAGGTTCCCTTTCCTGTCCTATCTTTTATGTATTTCAAAGGTTCTATACCAAGCATTGGTTTTTAGCACTAAATTTAATTTAAAGTGATAAATGTTTGCCTTTTATTACATGGTCCTTGGACACTTTCCCAAGTGTCTTGCTCTTCAACAGAAGCTGGGCTTTGAGTGATTTCAACATAACGTTCCTTCTCCCCTCTCTGTCTCTATCCCAGTTCATACAAGGAAGGCTTCTTTATCTCATCAGCTTTTAAGGAATAATTTAAACAATCCAACATTCAGTGGCTTCAATGGATGGGAGATGAAGTACGCTTCCTGTTCTCCTCCGTTCCTTGTATAAATCCTTTTTTTCTAACAGTTGGAAATAGATAAGCTCTTTTCTAGGGGTCAGATGGAGTCAGGAACAGAGGGAGCAGAAGCTGCGGGAAGGCAGAACTTCCAGAGTCAGAAATGGGGTTAGGGAAAGAAGAAAGCAGGGCAACGATGGTTAATGACGGCTACTTGAAGAAGAAGGTGGTACATAAACCCACATATTAGCACTTCTGTTGTTCGCAAATTATTGAAGAGCTTTGGTTCTATAAAGTGTAGTATAAAGGACCGGGAGGTGCACATGAGAGAACGTTGACCCCAGGGTTTTGCTTGTATTCCGTAAAGGACCAAACAGTAAATAGGTTTTGTGGACTCTATGGCCTGTGTTACAATTGCTCAACTCTGTCATTGTTGTGCAAAAGTAGCCTTATGTGTTTTAACTGGATAAACTGTGACTGTTTTCCAGGAAAGTCACATTTGAGGAAACAGCCATCGGCCAGAGTTGGGCCGGTAGGCAGTGGATAATAGACCCCCGAGCTACAGGGCAGGTGTGCTGAATAACACAAACTAAAAGGAATAGGGCATTTTACAGGCAGGTGAAAGTGCTATATATGTGCTCCTTTAAGGCTAGAGGAATGTGTTTTTCTGTCACCTCACGCCTATCTTAATGTTTGACCTATGGGGAAATTTTGGGGAGATCTGTGCCTCAGTTTTGGTGGAAGGAAGGGAGTATTGTGAAGAGGTTGAAAGATGAAGGAAAATTTATTAATCAAGAGAAGGAGTTTCTAGGGGGCATAGCTGAAGCCTATAACATTTTAGAAAATTGTCCTAATAAATTATCATGACAGTGAACGAGAAGTGACTAGAAATCCGATCACAACAACTCCGAACAGAGAGTGATTGGATCGTGGCTGACTGGGTCTCTGACCTTTTACGTAGAAAGCAGGAGTCGTGGCTGTGCATCTTGACGTGCTCACCAGGTTAACTGGTGAAGCAGCTCATTTTGTTTGAGTCCATCTCAGCCTGTCTTAGCCAGCCGTCTCCTCTCTGTGATGATGGAGTCAGCGAAAATGAGCTGGTTAGCTTCCATCTGTACCTCGTGTGCTGAGCTGTGCCCCGAGTCCAGTGTTCCACTCGCCATAGTGCACCTTCTGACCAGAAATGGACCTGTGTTCGAAGTGAATATAATTTTGCCTCTCTTGGTTTTTCTACAGGCACAATCACTTGCCTGAAGTTCTTTGGCAGCAGGCACTTGGTCAGCGGAGCCGAAGACGGCCTCATCTGTGTCTGGGACGCGAAGAAGTGGGAATGCTTGAAGTCCATCAGAGCCCACAAGTGAGTCGGCTCTTCCCTGTCGGCGCCTCCGTGTGCTGCGCAGGCCGGGAGCTAACTGTTGGTTTCCTTTTAGAGGACACGTGACCTTCCTCTCCGTTCACCCGTCCGGCAAGTTGGCCTTGTCTGTCGGCACAGACAAGACGCTACGGTGAGTTATTCGTGCCCCAAAGTGTCTTCACCGAGTCGTATCTTTAGCCGTGATAATTGGATATTGTTTTTGGGTTGTCCCAGTTTTCAGCCATTTACAGGCACTGTGGCCCCAGGGAGAGGCAGAAAGCTAATAACGCATTTCAAATGGTCGTATTAAAAACGACCCGCCTCAAGCATGCACTGTATTCCCGCCATCCTAGATAGTCAAGGAGCAGGCTGGTCTTAGGTGAAATGTTTTAGGAGATGAAATCTTTTGAAAATACAATAGGCACAACATATTAAAAGTGTGTGGGAGCAGAATTAACTTTAATTCTGTGTGATAATAAAAATTGTGGTGCTGCATGCCTGTAATATCTGCACTCTGGGAGGCTGAGGCAAGAGGACTGCAGGTTGGAGCCCAGCCTGAGCAAGTTATCGAGACCCTGTCTCAAAATAAAAAAATAAAAGTGGGCTGGGGATGTCGCTCAGTGCAAAGGTCCTGGGTTCAGTCCCCAATACTGGGTGGGGGGATCAAGACATTGCAAGAAGAAAAACGGCAGGATTTAGTAAAATTGTCATTTAAGCAAGGCTTTCTTTTGCTTATGCTTTTCTACTTAGTGAGTTAATTGATGATCATGCCAAAAACAAACTTCTTGTTTTACAGAACGTGGAATCTCGTGGAGGGAAGATCAGCTTTCATAAAAAATATAAAACAAAGTGAGTATTTTTGTTTAATTAATGGAACATGATGGTTCACAAACACATTGCCATGTACACAGGTACAGTGCTTTATTTTCTACATGCTGGGAGCTTCCTCAGAGAATGTTTCCAGTTACTTTCTTTTCCCACCTTAGATGTAGGTTCTTATGGCTGTGCCACGAGCCAGCTCTTGGTTTTCAGTAATTGTTTGAGTTCTGTTTATTGTCTAAAATTTAACTTGCAAAATACATACCGTAAATTTATACAAATAGGAAAATGGATATGAAAATGCACAGTGTAAATATTCGTTATTTTTATTACTCTGATAATTTTTACTTTTCTATTTATAAGGTCGATCTTGCTTTTATAACTTGCAGATGCTCACATAGTGGAATGGTCCCCGAGTGGGGAGAAGTATGTAGTTGTCGTCCTGAATAAGATAGATGTCTACCAGCTTCACACTGCGTCTGTCAGTGGCACCATCACCAATGAAAAGCGGGTTTCTTCTGTCACCTTTCTTTCCGTAAGTCGTCAGTAGTTAGTGGGCGGGTGTGGAGACGGTCAGGACCGCAGCAGCACCCCAGGTGTCATTTCCTGTGCTCCTCCCAGGACTCCGTCCTCGCAGTGGCTGGAGACGCGGAAGTGGTGCAATTTTTTGACTGTGATTCACTGATGTGCCTCTGTGAATTTAAAGCGCACGAAAACAGGTATTTGTACCAATTTCTCTGTATGTGTGGAGAATTAAAAAATGTTATACATATAATAGTTTCAGAAAGTGGAGTATTTTTATGAACAGCTGCAGAGACAATTAGACATGTACACGAAAAATGTTATATTCCTGGACTTTGTAATGCAAAAGTAATGGTTGTGATCAAAACTGATCATTTGGACCTTTTTCACATAAATCTGTTAGACTTGGAGCTTGAAATCAGGCATATTCAAATAATCAAGAAACAACAGGGCTGGGTGTATAGCTCAGTGGTGGAATATTTGCTTACAGGTGGGAGATCCTGGGCTGCATCCCCAGACCTCAGGAAACAAGCAAAGGCCTTAAGCAGGCTTGAGTTTTGTTCCAGTACTCTTCTTGCCCACTTCTCCCTTTCCATACCTTCTTTCCCTCTCTGCAGGCTAAATGAATTGATACGAATTCCAATTCTTAATGTTTATTGTAGTCTAGGGAGTAAGTACTGAATCTCAGGGAAAGTAGTTCAAGATTACCCTACTCCTGAGTGTCCACTTAAATGCCTCAGATTTAAATCCTTGCTTTTCCCACTGATTTAAAAAAAGGTGGTAACATACAAAGTTATATTTTAATGTGGTTCATCTGCATGTTCTTCTTTGTCGCAAATCTTAATTCTTATTTTCCAAAGAGCTTTCTTTTTTTTGGTAGTACCTGGGATCGAACCTAGAGCACTCATTCTGAGCTACATCTGAGCCCTTTTTTTAAACATTTGAGACAGGGTCTCACTAAGTCACTGAGTTGCCCGGCCTGGGCTTGAATTTGGGATCCTCGTGCCTCAGCCTCAGGGTGCTGGGTACAGGCATGCGCCACCCTGTCTTTGTAAAAAGAGTCCTGCATTCAGTATATAGGGCATTCCTCTGCATTGGGGAGCAAACACATTCAAGGAAGGCCATTTCAAATGCATTATTAACACTTAGGCTGTTTGGTCATTTGTTCATTCCTTCCTGCTGGTATTTATGGAACATCCAGTATAAGGCAATAGATTAAAAGCAAGATACACAGCTTAGCGGTAGAGCACTAGAACTACAAATGTGACTAAAGAATCACAAGGGTACTTTATTTAGATATGATCATAAGGAAAGGAAAAATAAACCTTAAGGATAAAAAGAGCTAACATGTCCATGCCCCGCTCCCCTTTGGATTGAATCCAGGGTCTCAGACACGCTAGGCAAGTGCTGTACACTGAGCTACAGCCCAGACCCAAGTAGCCCAGCGAGGAGAAAGCCAGGTAAGTTTTGAGAACAGGCAGAGGGCCTGCGGACCTCCTTAGAGTGAGCAAGGGAGAGGGTGGGAAGGCAAAGTGCTGCTTGCAGGCAGAATGAAGAGTTTAGATTTCATTCTAAGTGGCTCTGTAGATTTTGTTTTTGTTTTTTCTATTTTTGTAGTGCTGGAGACTGAACCCTGTGCGTTGTACCACCTGGGCAAGTGTTCTCACACTAAGCTGTAGCCCAACCCCTGTTCATTTGTATCTTTGTTTTTGTTTTGATTTTTTTGGGCATTGTTGGTTGGTTGGTTGGTTTTTTGAGACAGGGTCTCACTATTCACTGTGTAGTCACTATGTAGTTCAGGCTGACCTTGAACTCACCATGTAGCCCAAGCTGGTCTCGAGCTCTGCAGTGATTCTCTTACCTCAGCCTCTGAATTGCTGGATTATAGGCGTGTGCCACCACTCCTGGCATCCGTTCGTCTCTTTGGAAATTTTAAGGCAGGCAGACAAGCGTGAGACAGCAGCCCCACAGACACAGCTCTGGCTTCAGCCCTGGTGCCACCAGGGCCAGTCTTCATCACTATCCCTGTCACTGCTTCCTCCACTGTGTTGCTGTTAAGCAGATTCCCAGTTTTGTGGGGTTTTAAGTCTAAAAGTAACATGATTTGACTTCATTTGAAAAACTGTTAGGGAGCAAAACTGGAAGCAGAAAGGCCAGTCAGTTGACCCACATAATCCAAACAGAAAAGCCACTTGGACAGCAGCAGTGACCCTGGAGTCAAGGCAGGTGGTTGTTCGGAAGGGGTCTTGTTTCTCTTTTGTGTTCCCTTTCCTCACGCAACTGAGAATGATTGAGGCCATGGACTTTAGTCCTGCTTGCTTCCTCTGAGATCACCCAGTTAGGTCTAGGTATCTTCAGATTTTCCTTAAGACAAGGTTGGCAGTCAATTTTACCCTGTTTTTTGGCCTCAGCAACTAATGGGCATGTGAAGCATAGTTATATTTTGAGATACCATTGAGCAATTTGGAAATTCTTGAACCACTGGAAAAGCAAGAAACATAGAAGTGTGCATAGAGGATTTTGTTTTTGTTTTATGCATAGCTTTGTAACGATACTACATGCCTTGGAACTGACAATCTTTTATGGCATTAACATTTCTATCCTAGGGTAAAAGACATGTTCAGTTTTAAAATTCCAGAGCATCATGTTCTCGTTACAGCATCGAGTGATGGTTTCATCAAGATGTGGAATCTTAAGCAGGATAAGGTCAGTGCCATAGCATAGCATAAATACACTTTCACCCTACTTTTGCTGCCAGTGCTTTTTTGTTAAGCTTTTCAAAATTTCCAGGCCTGATTGATATTAATGGTTTTAGAATCAGGGTCCCCAGAGAGCTGCCTGTGGGTTGGCATTTGCAAGTCTGAGCAGGTAGCATCCCAGTCTGCTGTCTGCTCCTCTCATCAGGAGTTTTACTTGCTTTTTGGGATTTTTAGGGGTCTCTGTAAGATGTGATGTAAAAACACCGCCACTGCTACATGCACTTGTAACATCCTGGTTGATTGTGGAGCTAACATTTGTTCTCTGGAGTCACTTCATAGTCTCAGCTTATTATTCCTTATTCTCTCATAAATACATTCTGGGACTATGGTTTGTTGGATACTACTTTGTTCGAGCTTCTTTGGTTTGTTAAGCCCTAAAAATCAATTTTATTCTTAGAATTTATAATTTCTGAGTACTTCTCAGAAACTGATGTGTGAACAAACACTATAGTTAAACTAATCGTAAATCAAGAGAGTAGATTACTTCTAAACATTGTGTCTTATGCTCAAGAAAATACAGACAAGCAACACTTAATGGTGAAGTTACAGTCTAAGGGATGCATTGTGGGGCAACTTTATCCTTATGAACACATCGTAGAGGCTGCTTACACCTAGGTGGGACAGCCCACTACACACACAGGCTGTGTGGTGTGGAATGTTGCGTATGCGTCTGTCATTAAAACATTCTCTATGGTGCCTGGCTGTCAAAAATTTTACATCAAGGTAACCTGGTTATGGAAAAAGAAAAGCACTTAGAATTCCTCTTACTTATGTTGTGTTTTTTTTTCTCCCTTCTGTTTTAGAATGTTCCGCCGTCTTTACTCTGTGGAGTAAACACAAACGCCAGGCTGACCTGTCTTGGAGTGTGGTTAGACGGAGGGGCAGACACAAGAGAGAGCCCTCCCCCTCCAGCGAGGCCTTCTACTGGTAAATGCAGTTGACCATTTTTTAAAAATTGAACCATCTTGACCTCTTGAATTGTTGAAGTGGAAACTATCCAGATAGCTTTATTTTATTGTCAGCATCTGTTTATTTTACTGGAAGTGGGGGGAACAGTCTTGAAATGCCCTGTCTCTTGTGTTTTAGTAAGTCAAAGACAGACCAGCAAAAAGGAACCTGGTGTCGTGCTGCAGGAAGAAGAAACATCAAAACCTAATTCGCAGAAGTGTAGTTTAACTGGTGAGAGTGACAAGCCAGCAAAAGTGAACAGCCTGGTATCAACCAAGAAGAGGAAAATGGGAGAAATGTTGGAAAAGAAGAAGAGAAAAAAGAAGAAAGTATAACATACAGTGAGGCCCAGATTCTCTTCCAAAGAACTCCTTTTAGACGGAACCATTTTCAAGTATTACATCTAAATTTTATTTTCTGAGTAAAAGCAAGGAATTTGTCCTTTAGGAGAAAATATACAGCTTCTAGAAAAACCACTTTTAAGTGGTTTTTTTGTTTTTAACTGATGAGATTTTTGACAGATGAAATGAATTGTATGTCATGGGCTGGGGCGGTCATGCAAGCCTATGATCGCTGCTCTCTGGAAGGCTGAGGCAGGAGGTTTGAGAGTTTGAGCCCGGGCTGGGCAACGTAATGAATTAGGGAGAGCCTGTCAGGATTTTTAAAAAATTACAAAGGTCTAAGAATAGTAGCTCAGTGTGGAGGCCTTGGTACTTTGTAGTGCCCAAAACAAAAACAAAAAAATTACACATCATGGTCGTTTATCATTTTAATACAAGTTTTTATTGTTGTACAAAGCAAATAAAGATATTTTTCCTTTCTCAGTGTAGTTTAAAATAATACAAATCTCGATACTTTTTTTTTGTTGTTTTCTGTGATGCTGGGGATGGAACTCGGGGCCTTCCATATGCTAGGTAAGTACTCTACTCCTGAGCTGCCCCCCAGTCCTACAGCCACTTTCTGTACCAGAGGTGGATGAAGGTTACTTTTTTGTTGGTGGTGTTTTGGTTTTTTGAGATAGGATCTCTCTGTGTAGTCCAGGCTGGCCTCAAACTGTGGCAATCCTGCCCGAGTCTCCTGAGTACCTGGATTACAGGTCAGAGGTTACTTTTTATTCTGCTTGCAAGCAGTGGCTGTCTTAAGACAATTTAAGGGCAGGAAAATAGAGACATGTCCCATTATTTTTTCATCCCTTTCATCAAAAAAATTGACTTACCTAAGGTGGTTTTAAATTTAGCCTATGACTATAATCTTGTCATGAATTACCTAGAAAATGTAAACGGTTTTCTCCGATTACTAGATGTTTCAAAAAGGTACATTGGCATTGGGGATATACTTCAGGTTGTAGAACACCTGCCTAGCAAGTGCAAGGCCCTGAGTTCGATCCCCAGCACCACAAAAAGAAAAAAATGATACATTAATACCAGATCTCTCCCTCCCTTTGAATTAGCTGGAGAGATGTCAGATACCTAGGCCACTGGGAGAGTTTGATCAGACAATGAGCTGTCAACACCTGGGCTCTGGAATTGTCATGTATCCCAGAGGAGGAAGTTGTCTAGAGCATGAATCCACTTCTGTGTCAGAGGTTTCATTCTGCCCCTTCATCAGCTGATAGCTTATAAACAAGAATAAATACAAGTGTTTTTCTAAGTTCAACTTTTAATTTTGAGGTAATTATAGATTGGCATACAGTTGTAAGAAACACACAGGAATCGCGTGTCCCCTCTACCAGTTTCCCTCAGGGATAACGCATTGCAAACTGCAGCACAGTATCATCACAGGCCGGTTGGAGAAAATGACAATAGGAAGATAACAGAATGTTTCTTCCCTCAACAGAGATCGCCTAGGAGTGCAACTATAGGGTCATAGGGTGCTTCATGTTTAGTTCTTTGAAAAATAAACCAAAGTTTTGGGTTCTTTTTTTTTTTTTTTTTTGGTGCTGGGGATTGAACTCAGGTCCTTGTGCTTGCTAGGCAAGCACTCTAACTACTGAGCTAAATTCCCAATCCCAGAGTTTTCCCGAATAGCTGTATGATTTTACATTTCCACCAGTGATGTTTGAGTGATACACTTTTCTGCATACTTTCCAGTATTTTGTGTTGCTCTTTTAGTCATCCTGTTTTCTGGAGAGATTTATAAAATTGGTGTTAATCTTTTAAATGTATAGTACAAACTCCAGTGAACCCATCTGGGCCTAGAGATTTCCTTCTGGGATTTTTAAAGTTACAGATTCAATTTCCTTATTGTTTATATGGCTGTTTGTTTCATGTTGGGTGAGTGGTGGTTTGTGTTTTCATAAAGATGAGTCTTTTACCAAATTGTTGCATTTGTGTGTAGAGTCATGTATGGGACTCCCTTACTCCCTCGGTCCCTGCTGTGGTTGTAGTGATCGCCTGTGTCGTTCTTGGAATCTGTCTTGTCTTCGTTAGTCTTGTTAGAGCTTTGTCCATATTACTGATCTTTTAAAAAATGAGTGCTGAGCTCTGGTTTCTGCTCTTGACTTTATTTGAATGTTTCCTTCTTCCTGCTTGCTTTGAAATTCTTTTGCTCTTTTTCTAAGTTCTTGAGGTGGAAGGTTGGGTTATGAATGTGACTTCTCGCTTTCGAAAGTGCTCTCAAAGCCGCCTTAGGCACGTCCCATAGTGTTGAAGTATTTATTTGTGTGGCGCTGGCTTGAGCCCAGACTCACATGCACACCACCGCTGACAGCGCCGCATCTTTGGACCTTCACGGTTTATTTTATGTAACACTTTGAGATAGAGTCGCTCATAATGTTCCCCTATCAGAAGGGTTTAGCAGTGGGGGCGAACCTGAGGCACACATGCTGCAGCCCGCCATTCTGCGAGCTCTGAAAAGTTCCCCATCCCTGGTGCAGTTCAGTGGTTTTCAGTCTAACACAGTGCAACTCACGGGAGTAACTTTAGAACATCCTTGTGGCTCAGAAGGGAAATCCAATATCCAGTAACAGCTGTTCCTGTTTTCCCCCAGCTTCCCAGGCGTAAGCAACCTGTAAGCCGCCTCTGATCTTCAGAGTTGCTGGTTTGGACATTTCATATAAATCATTCTGTCCGTGGTCTCTTGGGACCTTTGACGCAGTGTATTGTCGAGGTTCATTCATGTCATAGCGGGTATCAGTACTTTGTTTTTTATTGCTAAATATATTCCACTGTATGGCCAGGCCCTGTCTGCTCATCGCCTGTCAGTTGGCAGATATTTGTTTCCACTTTCTGAGTATTAATACTAATGTTGCTATGAGGATGTGGTTTGTATGAGCATATTTCAATTTTTCTTGGGTATATTCCTAGGAACAAAAATAGCAGTTCATCCTGCTGGAGGATTTTCTGAAGTGGTTGCCCTGCCTGTATTCTCACCAAATGCATGGGAGTTTCAATTTGACCACATCCTCCTCATATTTACTGTTATATTTCATTATTATAGTCATTCTAGTGACTCTAGAAGTAGTCCTACATTGTAGTTTTGATTTGTACTTCCTGGTGGCAAATTACGGCTTTTTCATATGTTTATTAGACATTGATACATCTTTTATTTTTCCTTGAGGAAATGTCTATTCAGATCTAGTGCCCATTTTTAAATTGGGTTATTTGATTTTTTTTTTTTTTACTGTTGTAAGAGTATTTTATTCTTATTACAGGTCTCAGATATTTGTGGCTCAGGTTGCACAATCTAACTTAGGCTTTGATAAATAGCAGGGGTTTTTATGTGGAATTTACAAAACAAAGTTCAAGCCAAGCATGGTAATCCTCCTGGCAGGCCGAGGCAGTAGGATCTCAAATTTGAGCCTGGCCCAGGCAACTTAGTAACTTAGCATGACCCTGTCTCAAAGAATAAAAAAGGGCTGGGGATACTTAATCAATGCAAAGGCCCTGGGTTCAGTTCCTAGGACCAAAAAACAGATAAAGTTGGAATATACGTATGCTTTTGAGAATACTCCATTCTAAGGATTAATCCATTCGTAAAATACAGAGAAAAGCTTTTAGGATGAGTTAACTATAGATAAGTAGCCAGTGAAGAGTATGTTAAACAGGCAGACTTCATAAGATAGGTTGAGATAGCAAACAGAACATGTTGAACAGGTCTGAGTCCTAAAATTTCTAGGCACTAAATACATGTGGGATAGCAAGCACTAAATGTTTAATACAGTGTCCATGAGACACTGAATACTCAATGCATAAAACGTGAGCACATAGCAGTCAACACCTCAATGAGGCCACTCATTCTGTCCCACTGTGTGTGTCCAGGCCACCCAACAGAGCCCATGGCTGCCCCATAGGGCTATAGGCAGGGGGCAGCATCTGCAAGTCTTGTGCCTGCACCCACTGATGAGCAATTGTGTGACTGGCTGTGTTCTTCAGATCCACCTTCAGTAGGCAGGCTGCAGGGGCGGAGGTGTGGGGTTGGAGTGGGTGAGGGTCATGGTACATACTCATGTATCTTATTTTCTCTCATTGCTGAGACAAAATAATACCCAAAGTTAAAGGAGAAAGGTTTATTTGGCTCACAGTTTGTAGAGGTTTTAGTTAATAGTTGTCTGGCTCCAAGGCAGAGTGACATGACAAGAGGGGCATCACGGAAGAGAAACAGCTCATGGCAGGCAGAAGGCAGCAGAGCAGTGAAGTAGCAAAGAAGGAGCAAGCAACAAACAGCGACCCTTTTCCTGTTCTTTATATCCTGTCCAGGCTATCCACCCCTAGGGCAGGTAGCAGTCACACCCAGGGTGGGGCATTTTTGATCCTAGCATCACATCCTTGATCCCAGCA